>VSMD01110307.1:0-132943 GCA_008750895.1 Mirza zaza | reverse complement strand
CCAATTAATTTCTTTCTATTTATAGTAGAGACGGGGGTCTCACTCTTGCTCAGGCTGGTCTCGAACTCCTGAGCTCAAACGATCCGCCCACCTCGGCCTCCCAGAGAGCTAGGATTACAGGCGTGAGCCACCGTGCTCGGCCTATTAATTTATTAATAAGAGAACAATACTTCCCCATAAAGGTATGGAAGAAATTGAACAATTATCAACTTTGTCTGTTGCCCTCTGAGGCTGGGTGGGGCTAGGGCTTTATTTTCATAATCTTCAAATTGAAGTCCAAACAATTTATCATAAAATTGCTGGGATAATGAAATGGCTGTTTCCCATGGCAGGGCCCATGAAGTAGCAGGGATGGAGCAACCTTGTGGGAATGGACCAGAGGCTGCCTCAAATGGAGTCTTCCTTGGTGTCTTAGTCCTGGGAGGCAAAATGTGCTCATCAAGATCCTGATTAAGTGGGGATTGCCAAAGGCACTCTTTGCAACCCAGCAAACAAGACTTTCTTTTTTTTTTTTCTTCTTTTCACTCTTAAGACAAAGATCTATCAAGATTTAATCACAATCACCGAGACCTAACCTTCCATTGTGCATGAGAACATTTTTACTTTGTCTCCAGGCCCTAAGACATGTGCCTGATGGGAGATGTAGTCCCTTTAGGGTTTTTCACTTGAGTGGGAGAAGCAAAGATTGCTTTTTGTTCCCCTTTGACTCTCTTCTGAATTAACATGAAATTGAAGATGACTGTAGCTAGGAATAAAAAAGCAAGCAAGAAAGAACAATGGGAGGGGAGCCAGTGTGAAGAGTATGTCTTGGAACCCGAGGGAAGTGCTGTTTTCATCAAGCTCACAGTTCCCTTCCAGGCCATCAGCAAAATGAAAATGCCTCACCCAACCAAATTTAAATCCTTTCATCAAGGTCTCCTAAACCCTTCTCCGGGGAGCGTGAATTTCTCCAAGCTGATTATCTAAGCCAAAGCGCAGATGCCACCTGCACCCCCACCCCCCTTGGTCCCCTTTCCATTTCAACAGCCCTGACTGGGCCCGGCGACCAAATTGATGCCAGTGTAAATGTGGCTATATCTGAGTGTGTAATTGAGAAGCAACGAGGACACTGATGTCTCGGTATTAATTAATGGAATTTGATGTTTATTGCTGTCATGTCAAGCAATCACTTTTTGCAGAAAGTTAATTAAACCTTGGGTAGCGGTTTGGAAGCTCCCTACACAAGGCCTAGGGCTGACTGGGAGCCTTTGGGACTGGAGGAAGGAACCGCATCTACAGCTTAAGTTGTGCCTGAGCTTTGTCTAAACCTCAGATCTGTGTTCCAACGGGGAGAGAATGGAAAGGGATACAGAGAAGGGGCAGTTGCTGCCTTTCGCTCTTAACCACTCTTCGTTTTTGCCACTGGATCGTTCCTCCTCACTTCCTTGCTCTGACCGTCCCTGCTACGTTTAGGGAAAAGCCACTCATTTTCCTGCGAAGATGAAGTATGGAATAGACAGTGGCAAAATAACTCCAGGAGGAAAGACTTGGTAGGGCTTGTTCGGACCTAGTTACCACATGGCTTGTATTAGACAGGAGGCCCAAATTGCAACGTTCTGTTCTTCTAAAGCATCCTGTATTTGCATCTTTGGCCCCTTCCTCTTTTTCTTCTTCCTTCCTCTATCTCTCTTCTTTACTTTTTTTTTTTTTTTTTTTGAGACAGGCTCTAGCTCTGTCCCCCTTGGCTAGAATGCAGTATAGACCTTTTTAACAATATTGGTTCTCCCAATCCATGAGCATGGGATGTTTTTTCCATTCGTTTGTGCATCAATGATTTATTTCATCAGGGTTTTGTTTCATGCTTTTCTTTAATATACTTATCCCTGTGACTTCTCATGGCCATATGTTCATACTTTACCAAGTTTGTCCTCTCTGTTGTCTCTTGGTAGGTGTGAAGTCTAATTTCTTCACCAGAGGAATAATTTAGGAAGTAAACTTCTGTTTGAAGTGTGTCTGCTTCTAATAATATCAAAGCTAATGGTCAATTCAGTTTAAAAAACAAACACCTGCAAGATGGCTGTTTTGTGAGTACAGAGAGGTTGGCTGACATTTTTTTACTCAATGGGAAGATTTTATATAGACCTTATCTGAGGATAGTAAAAGTGATGTCACTTTTTAAGATTCCCACAGAGAATGTGGACGTAATGAGAATGGCATCTTTATTCAAAACACTGAAGACAGGATAATGCCTGTAATGGCCTTTTAACACACTGCAACCTGTAAGCCCATCTCCCTCCAAGACTTCCTACTTCTATAACAAATCCTAAGTGCAGGTCTGATCATGTGGCTGTTCTGTTTTCCCTCCATGGCCACTCAAAATCCAGCATGGTCTCCCAACCTACTGCATACCTTTCCCAAACTGAGGAATGATCTCTTCTACATGGGAGACTCTCTAACCTTTGAACCTCTCTTTCTTGCTCTCTCTGTTTTTAAAAGAATAGCTTTATTGATATAAAATTGGTATACTAAAAATTAATCCTTTTAAGGCACATGAGGGCTGTCCAGAAAGTATCCAGCCATGTAACCATTCTTATTACATTAACAATGGCTGGCTACTTTCTGGACAGCCCTGTATACTTCAATGGTTTTTAGTACATTCAGAGGGCTGTGCAGCCATCATCACTAGCTAATTTAAAACACTTTCTTCACATCAAAAAGAAACCTCATCAGTTTCCCCCACCCCCTGGCCCCTGGCCCCTGGCCCCTGGCCCCTGGCCATCACTAATCTGCTCTGTGTCTCTACACACTCGCTTCTTGTGCACATTTATTATGTGGCCCTTTGTGCCTAGCTTCTTTCATTTAGCGTGTTTTCAAGGTTCATCCATGTTGTACCTTATATCAGTACTTCATTCCTTTGCTTGGTTAAATAATACTTCATTATATCTTAGAACTATTATGAATGTGATGTATTTATGCTGATTCTACTTTTTTGGCTGTTTGTATAATGCTGCTGTGAACAGTCATGCACAAGTTTTTGGTTAACGTACATTTTCAATTCTCTTGGGTATATACTTAGGACTGGAATTGTTGGGTCACATAATAACTCTAGGTTTAACATTTTGAGGATCTGATCAACTGTTTTCCATAGCAACTGCACCACTTTGCAATCCCATCAGCTGTGTATGAGGGTTCCAATTATTCTACATCTTTGCCAACGCTTGTTATTCATTTTTAAAATTTTAGTCAACCCAATGTCTAAAAAGTGGTATCTCATTGTGATTTTGATTTGCATTTTCCTAATAACTAATGATATTGAATATCTTTCCAAATGCTTATTTGCCACAAAAAGATATTCAATATCTTTTCTCATATATCTTCTTTAAAGAAATGTCTATTCAAATCTTTTGCCCATTTAAAAAATTGGTTTGCCTTTATATTACTTATTTGTAAATTTTCTTTGTATATTGAGGGTACAAGTCCCTTAACCAATGTGTGATTTTTCAAAAATTTCTCCCTTTCTGTGACCTATCTTTTCCCATAACTGATGGTCTACTTTGAAGCAAAAAAGATTTTAATTTTGATAAAGACCTTTCATCTATTTTTTTCCTTTTTTTTTTTTTTTGATAGTGCTTTCTGTTTTAACATCTAAAAAGTACTGCATAATCCAAGGTCATAAAGATTTATATCTATACTTTCTTCTAAGAGTTTTGTAATTTTTCATTTAGGTCTTATAGTCCATTTTGAATGAATTTATATATATTGCATGAGGTAGAGATTCAACTCAATTCTTTTTTTGCATGTGGATATCTAGTTGTCCAAGCACCATTTTTTGAAAATAATATTCTTTCTTCATTGAATTATCTTAACATTCTTATTGAATATCATTTGACCATATATGTGATTTCTGGATTCTAAATTCTATTCCATTGATCTGTGTGTCTGTTCTCATGCTAGTGCCACTTGCCATTGTTACTGTAGTTTTGTATTAAGTTTTCAAATTTAGAAGTGTAAGTCCTCCAACTTTGTTTTTCTTTTAAATGATTATTAATTTTTCTGGGTGCCTTGCATTTCCATATAATTTTAAGATCAGTTTTTTTCATTTTTATGATTTAAAAAAGCCAGGATTTTGGTAGGGCTTGTTTTGAATCTGTAAGGGAGAAACAGTAATATCTTTTCGTCACCTCTCATGAGGGTCAGGGTTGATACTCTCATCACATAAGACAGATTAACAAGAGAAAAGCATACCAAACTTACTTTTACAAGTCTTATGTGATGCAGGGACCTTCAGAAAGAAATCTCTGAAGACCCAGGGAAAACTGTGCTTTTATGCTAAGTCTGGTGAAAGTAGTACACAGTTGTGGAGAAACATGATTGGACAAAAAATATATGTATAATCTAATGGTAGTAAATTGATGGGGAACCCACAAGCTCTATTTGCTCAGATTCTCCTTGGCCATTTTTGTTTGTTTGTCTGTTTTTCATCTGATTATTTTTTTTAATTTCAAAATATTTAGGGAGTACAAGTGTGTTTTGTTACATGGGTGAATTCTATCATGCTGAAGTCAGGGCTATCAGTGTACTGGTCACCAGAATAGTGTACACTGTACCTGACAGGTACATTTTTCTCTCTCATACCTCTCCCACCCTTCCTCTTCTTAGTCTCCAATGTATACACACACACACACACACACACACACGCACACACACCACATCTTTTTTCATCCACTCATCAGTTGATGAGCATTTAGGTTAGTGCCTATCTTTGAAGTTGTGAATTGAGCCGTGATAAACATTTGGGTTCTTTGCCATTTTGTGTAGCGTTCCTTTCCTCTGAGTATAGGGCAGGACAATTGTCTTATGAAGATGTTATGAAAACAGGTGAGGTAGGTCAAACAGTGACCTTTCTAGGTTTTATGGCTTGCTTGAGGGGGACAAAGAGGAGTGGGAGACGGGAGTGTGGGGAAAAGTCATAGAGAACTTCCATTTATCTTTCCATTTATTTAGGTCATCTTTAATTTCTTTCAACAGTAATTGCAGTGTATAACCCTTGCACTTTTTTGGTTTATTTATAAGTGTTTTATTCTTTTTGATATAATGTAAGTATAATTGTTTTATTAATCTGATTTTTGGATTGCTCATTGCTAGTACATAAAAATAAAATTGATGTTTTGTGTATTGATCTTGTTTTGTGCAATTTTGCTGAACTGTTTATAGGCCTAATAGTTTTTTAGTGGACTCCTTAGGATTCTTTTAGGCTCAAGACCATGTCATATGCAAATAGAGATAGTTTTACAACTTCCTTTCCACCATGCATGGCTTTTATTTAATTACTTTTTTTCTTGCCTAATTTCTATGGTCCACCTCAGTGTAATGCTGAATAAAAGTAGCAAGAGCAGACATTTTTGCCTTTTTCCTGATCTTAAGGGGAAAACATTCAGTCTTTCACCACTAAGTATGATTATAGCTTTGGGTTCCTCATTTTTTCTTATGCTGTATCTTTACCTGGAATTTTTTTCTATCTTCATATCTCTATTTTTCAAAATAGTATCCATCAATCAAGGTGAAATGTCCAACCAAATATCATCCCTTCCACCATGGAATCTCTCTAACAATTTGCTTATGTAATCTCATAAAGCATTTATGATATTCTAACTTTGCTATAGTCATGTGTGTGGTTATTCCTATAAGCCATCTCCTGTTTATCTGATCATAGTACCCAGCAAAGTCTCTTTGAAAGAAGACTATGTTTGCTTATTTTTGTATTCACAGTTCTTAGGACAAACAGTTATAAATGGTAAGTGCTTCTATGTCTTTTGAGTGAATGGAAAAAACTAATTTATACTGAAATGTCAATGATCTACAGAAGATTAATGTCTTGCCTTTCTGAGATATTTAAATTTTAAAGGAGAATCAACCTAAAATGAATTAATCTCTAAATTATAAGAATATCATCAAAACACATACCTCAGTTTTTAAAATAAGTGAAAGATTTGAAAGACATTTTACCAGAGAAGATATAGGAAAGGAAAATAGGCACGTGGAAAGATATTCAACATTAGTCATTGGGAATTGTATTAAAACCACGATGAGATACACATCTATTAGAATAGCTAAAAAACAGTAACAACAACAACGACAAAAAGAAAAAAGAACCCTGACAACATCAAGTGCTGACAAGGATGTGAAACAACTGAAACTCTCCTGTATTGCTACTGGAAATGCAAAATGGTATAGTCGCTTTAGAAAATAGTTTGGCAGTTTCTCATAAAATGGCCAGGCTTGAAGCTATGACTCAGCAGGGGGTTAGGGGGTGGCAAGGGAAATATATGTAATCTTAACTATATTTGTACCCCCATAATATGATGAAATAAAAATAATTAAAAAAAATAAACATAAATTTACCATATGCCCCAGCAATCCTATTCCTAAGTATTTACATAAGTGAAATAAAAACCTATGTTCACAAAAACCCTGTGCACAAAGGTTTATGGCAGTGTGACTCATCATCACCCAAAACTGGAACCAATCCAAATGTCCCTCAGCTGGTAAATAGATGAACAATCTGTGAAACATCCGTCCAAGGGAATATTACTCATCAATAAAAAGGAGTAGGCTACTGATACCCACAAAACTATAAATGAATTTCAAATGCAATCTCGAATGGCGGGCAGCAAGTATAATTAGGTTAAACTAATGGAACATGTTCTATCAGAATTCCAGGCTGGACTATTTGAACCAACATGTAAACCTCTTCAATGACTCGCCTGCTCTGAGTTCCTTCAACACATATACCTTGAACAATAATTTAGTGCACTCAAATGCATATGCTGAGTGGATATACAACGTATGGTTACGTATTATATGGCATTAGGGAAAAAGATAAATTTATAGGATACAGAGAATAATCAGTGATTGCCAGGAGTTAGGAGTTGGAGCTGATGACATCTCCTAACGAAGGGATAGAATGAGGAAATATTTGGGGTAGGATGAAAGTGTTCTATATCTTGACTGTGCTAATGGTTACCACAGTCAATTACATTTCATAGAACTGCACATTGCAGAGAATGAATTTTACTCTATGCAAAGTAAAAAAAAATAGTTATTTAAAAAATAAAATCAAGTTATGTTTTAGAAATTTTTGTATCATATATTCTATTTAATTATTCTGTACTCAATGAAAATATGTCTCACTGATAAAATTTTATACATTTAGCTGCAAAAAACAATTGGTTCAATGTATCTTTTCTATCACTATCAATATGGATAATGTTTTGTGAAAAAAATTAATAATCTATGCTTAATGGTTTTAAAATATTATATTATGTAGTCAATGGCTTAAATTTCCAACAAGTTTCCTAATTTTTGTTTATTTTTCGGCAAATAAATGGGTAGCTTATGTATTTCATAGCACTCTTTATGTTGATTAAATTCTATTTTCCCAGTGGTAAGATACAAAAAAATAATAATAATAAAAAATAAAAAAAAAATAACATCACTAAAGATCTTTTTGGACAGAGGTGGGGTGTGAAACCTGAAGCTTCACAGATTATAGGACAGGTGACCTGGGTTAAGTGTGGCTCTCTGACCTCCTGCCAAGAAGTTGCAGTGAATGGTGTGCTGTCAGCAGCGAGAGCTAGTGACTTGACTTTTTAGGACATGAAGGAGACCTTTGGCATGCCAGACAGAGAAGTGGCCAATAAAATAAAACAACTTTCTGAATGGAAGTAAGGTCATGGGGTAGCTACTTTAATTATGAGTTGTTTGAGGAGAAGATGGCCAACGATAGCTTGCTTTTTGTTAAGAGGATGTGGAAGGAAAAACATAACATAAAGGACAGGATCAAAAGATTCCTTCCTGAATGATTATCATCAGTAGCATTAGAGATTCCAAAGGGAATCTCAGTGGAATGCATCGAGAATCCAATCCGAACCTCTTTGTTGACTGCTTGCTCTACAAAAGCAGCTTTCCAGGGGGCTAGCTGAGGGCACGAAGGATGCAGAAAGACCTAGATGAATTCCAGCTCTGTCATTTACAAACCCAGAGCCCTTGCAAAAATCACTGTGCCTTTATGATCTTCAGTTTCTCTGTCTATAAAGCAGCGTTAGCAAACATGTATCTTTCAGTGTGGAGAGAATTAAATGAGATAATGCACGTATAGTACTGAGCATGGTTTCTGGCCAATGGGAAGCACTTAATAACTTGTAGTGAACGTTACATTGCTGCCCGTTTGCAGAAGCATGCATATGTTTATTTTTTCAAGTTCGTGCTTGTATTTAATTTTTTCTCTTGTCAGCATCTTATTGGTAGGAGATTGTTATGCCTAAGAAGCATCATCTTGCTTCCTAGAGTATATAACCAGAGCGAATTTGAAGAGACAAATTTCTTTTTCCCAGAAACACAGAATCTTTTATACTCAATACAAAGAACCTTCAAAGGCAAGAGCTGTGACTTACTCACTCCAGAACCTGTTAACCTGTTGGGATATTTGGTAGATGAATTCTGTGCCACGCTCTCTTCTTTGCTATACACTAGACTAGGACACAGCAGCTGCTCTCCACGCTCTCCTTCCAACACAGAAAACCAATCTCCCGGCACCAGGGGAGACCACGAAAAAGGGAAAAAAGATGCAAATGTCCAACATTGATTAGTTTTGCCAGCTGCTCTTTCCTCCAGAATCAATGGATTGGCCACTTTAGCTGCAAAGGAATATTATTTTTTTGAAAAATCCTTCTTAGATCAGACGTCAAAAAATCTGACAAATGGAATGGAAAGGGTGTTTAAAGAGAGAGAGGAGGGAGATAATAGACAGCTTTGGGGCTGTCCCTGAAATTATGCTTGACTTTCTCGGGAGAGTCTGGTTCTTTTAAGCACGTGATTGCAAACTCAAATGCTTTCAGAGGAGAGACCAGTCATGCAAATGAGTGAAGAAGCCTCTGAGAATAAGGCAGTAGGGAGTGGTAGTGAGTATGAGTGTAGTTTGGTTTTTTCCCCACTATGAAAAGATACTTGAGTAGGAAAATGTTTCACTTTATTCTCAACTCTGCCATCAAGGAGAAAAATAGGGAAACTAGAGAATGTGTGATGATAAATGTCAATTGACACAAAGTGCAAATACATGGAGCAATCTTGGTTCCTATCTTGGTAGCAGTGTTCCTATCTTGAAGTGTTCCTAACCTGCTTGATAGCAAGTTCCTATCTTGGTAGCTCATTTACATCTGAATCAAGCAGCTTTTATGTACCTACAGAGGACTGCTACTATCCTGTGAGAATGACAGTCCAGCATTGCTAAATATTTTGTTATCCAAGAGACACCCGACATCTTGATTTTGATGTGATTTCTCTAAATTACATCAAAATGCTGATGATTTTAATGCTGGCGAGTCATTTCATTTTGAAAAACAATTGTGTGAAGCAAATACAACATGTCTATATGTTAGTTTGTGCTGATGACTATTAGTTTGGACCTCTTCTTTGGACCTCATCTTGATAACTGTTGTAGAGTACAATAATGTTTTTTGATAGATGGAGATCCATGATAGAAACAACGTAAATTATGTTAGAAATAATCTCTTATTAATCTTTAAAATGGTATTGTGAAGTATGAAGTCATTTATTAAGGCATTATTTTCAAAGCAAAAGATGGGAAATAGACTAAATGGCCTTTAATAAGGAATGGTTATATAAATTATATCACACATCAAATCAATACTATGTAGCTATTAAAATATGAGGCAAAAATATGAGGCAGCTGTACAGTGTTAATAAGAAACCCATGCTATGACATATCATTATGTGAAAAAATCAAAGTGCAGAAAATTATGCATAGCCTGCTACCATTGCATTATATATATATAGATATAGATATAGATGTAATTATATGCATCCTATATATGGATGCAATACAAAACCAAATTACAAAAAATATCTCACTAATGCATAGGACAGAAACAGCCTCTTTCAAAGAGATTGTAGCATAGTGGGACTGGGTTGTCATAACAGTAGAGATGGTGGACATTTTTCCAGGGATGTGCCTCCTTCTCTTTCCATCACCTCCTGAGAGACAATGACACTGGTTTCAATGGATGGTCACAGACTCCACTGTGAAACATAAAGTAGTCACAAAAAGTATTAATTAGTTTTTCTTACCAAACTCAACGAGATTCTACTCACAAAGGCATAAGTGGATATTGTTGTCGTTCAAGTGTGTGGGGTTTGCTAGCAGCTGGGTTTTCCTTCCAAACTCTCCATCTCTTCTTATCTGTCGTCTTCGCTGAGATGTGTTCGTATCTCCGGAAATATTCCCGGTCTACCTGTTGTTTGATCACTTCCCCATCTTGAGCCTGAGTTTGACTTGTGTATGAGCACGACTCATGTTAGCTCCTGACTAAGCTGACGGACTTAGTGTTTTCTAACAGGTGCTTGGATTTGCCAGAGGTTGTCTGGACTCTGCTAAGAATTCGGATCTCTTGTGAGGAAAGGAATGAGATAGTGAATGACCTTTCTGCATTTTTTTCTCCCAACCTTTACTTATAGCTTGATATATAGATGAGAGACTATGACAGAAACTGACAACAATGGCTGCCTCTGGGCATGTGCTCTTTTGATGCCCAGTAATTGACAAACCACATTTCCAATATCACAGATGTGTATATGAGATGAGGAAAGAAGGAGAAATCACCTGGTTTTGGATATTTAAGTCTCTGTCTGAGGAAAACAGGAAAAATGTAGACTTTCCAATCAGTAGGGTAAAGTTAGTAGATCTAATAAAGGATATTGGGAGATTTTGCTAACCATCTAAAAAAAAAAGTGTATCCCTACTTCACTCTTTTTACCAAATAAGTTTATGGATGGCAGATTACAAAGCAGTCCCTATGATTCCAACCTCCTGGTGTCCACACCTTTGTGGAAACTCTTTGAGTATGGGCAGGGAAGAGACTTGTTTCTAACCATTGGAATGCTGTGAAGTTTGTATGAGATCATGTGAGAGTATGATGACTCTCTTCCTAGGGTCTCGCTCTCTGTCTATCTGTCTCTCTCTCTTTCTTTCTCCTCTCCCCCCAAACCATTGGCTTTGCTGAGGCAAGATGCCATGAATCCTACAGCATCAAGAAATTAATCCAGGCAACGAGCTGAGGGAGCTTGAAAGTGAATCCTTCCCCGGTTGAGTCTCTGATGAGAACATGGTTCTGGCTACCGGCTTGACCACAGCCTGTGAAACTAAGCAGAGGCCCCAATTAGGCTATGCCCAGATTCCTGCTTTACAGAAACTGTGAAATGATACATGTGTATCATTTTAAGCTTCTAAGTTTGTGATAACTTGTTATGCAGCAGTGAAAATACAATGTAAAGTTCCATGTGGATTTATGAATTAAATGTACTAAAAATAGAAGAAAAATATAAATTACTGAAAGAAAATGTGATGAAATACTTTTGTGATCTTGAAGTAGAAAAGATCTTTCTAAAGAACAAAGATAACCCAAACCCATAAAAAAAAGACTGGCAGATTTGACTGTATAAAATGTTTAAAATTATGCATGGAAAAATACTATAACTAAATCAATATCAAATTATAAAAACAATTACAACAGATATGGCAGATAAAGGGCTAATTTCCTTAATTCTCCAGAAAGTCTGCAAATCAAAAAACAAAATCAACAACCCAAAAGAAAAATGAACCAAGAAGGTTAAATAGCAAAGAAAGAATATATAAACAGTTTTAACATACAAGGGGATGCTTAGCCTTGCTCACATTAAAAAATACAAATTTCCAAAAATTAGATTTTATTTTTCATGTAGCAGATTTGCGAAGTTATAAAAACTTAATATGGGAGAGACAGACACTCATATACTATTGCTTGGAATGTAATGGGTACAGTATTTTTGGCACTGAAACCAAAATTTCCAGCATACCTACATTCTGCCAGTCTTCTTGTATGAAGTCATCCTATGATTAAGCATATATTCATGTAGAGTAACTTTTGAATAGCAAAAGCTAAGAGATAACCAAAATGCTTATTGGTAGAGGATCTATTTACTTAACCCAGGGGTGACTTACCATGAAAGACCATGGAACTATGGAAAAGAATGTCTTCTGTCCATAAGTCATGACAAAGAATGATTCACAAGCTCTAGGCATTAAAAATAACCAACATTTACATAGTGTATACAGGTAATTTGCTCCAATTTTTTCGAAAGGATATATTGTAATAAGAAATGTGTGTGCGTGTGTGTGTACATACAACATTGGAAGAGAGGAGTGTGCCTGATTTTGACCTCAGCCTAGGACAGTATCAACATGGAGAGCTAGACATGCTGGTCCTCACAAGTATATATACCAGGAAATGGTGACCAAGATGAAGGATTCAGTAACTTTCATGGTCAGGAGCAAGGAGGTATGGGAACAGGAGGGCAGGAAGACGGAGAAGGTTATTCAGACCCTGGAGGGCAGGCAGGCTGAGAATTAGAGTGTCCTATTGGGTCATAGCTCCAGCAAAGCAACAAATCTTCAAGTGCACCTGATTCTAGAGCAGAAGCTCTTTGTTTCTGTGAAATAAGCAAACATCAGACACTGCTAGGCAGTGGGGATGGGAACTGGGGAAGGATTAAAAAAAAAGATAAGAATTGGTCTCTATAGTCTAGCAGAACAAAATGAAAACATTAAATTTAAATAAATATTAAATATCAGAATATAATATAATAATATTTACATATGCATCAAACTAAAACATCTTGTGATGATCTGTCCCCTGGAATCTGCATCTGTCACCTGGCCTAGGTAGTAATTCTCCCTTATCTTCTCTCATTGGATCCTCACGAGTACCTTTTAAGGGAGTCTCATTTCTCCTATTTTACAAATGGGATTCCAAGAGGTGAAGTACTCTTACTACAGACCTTGGAAAGTGGTCTTAGGATCTGGGTCTGTGTCATGGGGAAACATGGGTGCAGAAGATTAAAGAAAGGTTGAATCCAGCTGCAGAGACAGATTTTTAGATACCACAACCCCGTCCAAAAGAGAATTCATCATCTTGTCCCAAACATGCTCATTTCCTGTGTCCTCCATCTCAACAAGCATTTGTTTAGTACCTCCTACGAGCCCAGACTGTGGTTCTAAAAGGCAGGGATGCCATGGAAAACTAGGTAGCCATATTTGTCTTCTCTCATAGAACATTCTAGAAGGGAAGACAGAGACTAAGAGAGCAACAAATACACAAGCAATGTAATTTAAGGTTTTGAAAAGCATTATAAAAATAGAGTACAGCAGGATGAGAGGACAGATGATTGGTGGGGAGGTGGGTGGAGGTCTGGGTCTTTCAGTCTGCCTGGCAAAGCCTTTCTGAAGGGGAGGCGTTTGAGCATAAATCTGAATAAATGGAGAGTGGCCATGGGAAGATCTGAGAGAGAGGAGTGCTAAGTAGAGGAGAGATCAAGGGCAGAAGCAGGGACAGGGTCCTGAGCCCCTTGTTGCAAGCATGGCAGGGCTGGGGCACGGCCAGGGCGGGTGAGCAGGGAGGAGTAGAGTAGAGGAGGTCAGAGCGGTGGGCAGAGGCCGGATCACACAGGGCCCTGGGAGACATGACACATCACACTGGGATTTTAGCCATCAGGAAGCCCCTGGAAAGTTTCCAGCAGGGAGGAGGTGGGAGCTGATTTGTGTTTAGAAAAGATGGCTTTGTCTGCAGCGGGGCAAACGGGATGGCAGGTGACAAGCGGCAGTAGGCGCTGTCAGGAGTTGGCTCTGAGCAGGGTGGAGGGTGCAGAGGTGAAGATGGTGGCTTGGATTGGAGATAGAACTGGTGGATTTTCTAGCGGGTTAGCTATGAGAAGAAAGCAGAGTGATGGGCCAGTGTAAGGCTGACTCACAGGCTTCTGGCCTGAGCAGCTGGGTAGCGCCAGTCATGAAGGAAGCACCATCTCGCTTCTCCGCTCAAACCCTTGCTTGTCCCACACCACCTGCAAGTCCTCTCCAGCACCGCCCCTGGCTTCCTGCGCGCCATGCTGCTTCTCGCCTCTCTGCCCTTGTAGACTTCTCAGCCCCGACATCATCCACACCTCAGCTCCAATGCTACTTCCTCCAGGAAGCAGTTTCCGACTCCCCTAGTTCAGATTAAGCCCTCTCCTCCAATGATGCCTCTTCTTGAGGGCAGGTGCCACGTGTCACTCATCTTTGCATCCCCTGAGCCTAGCACAGCGCCTGGCACATTGCAGATGGGTGCAAAAGATGTTTCACAAATGATTGAATGCATGCATGCAGGCACACGCACGGTGCTGGGTAGTAAATACAGGTACTTTATTATCTTTTTTTTAAGTGTTTCAATGTGTAAAAGGAGAAAGAGCTAATCTGAGACTCTGTGAGATGCATATGTGCTTCTGAATCCTGATCTTTTGCATGCTGAGACCATGTCTGCAACCACCAGGGAAGTGAGATTGTCTCTGCAAAGGCTTCGCTGGAGTGGGCATGTGGTTGCAGGGAGGAGGAACTTAGATATAAAAATGAGAGGAGTAAGTGCAGGCAAGGGGTGGCCTGGCCCTCCTTTTTCTGCCCCGAGGGTCTTTCCTCAGCCATCTCTTAGTCTTCCTGCCTCTTTAATTCTGCTCATAGTGCAGACCGTGCTCCAAGGTACATGATTAATGTCCCTTCTAGCAGCCCCTCCCCGCTGCCTTTAAATGCAGACACACTACTATTCACCTAACCCCGACAGAAAAAAATACAGTCCTGTCACAGTCTTGTGGCAAGCTAGATCTTCCAGCACTAAATCACCATTAAGGGCCTCTGTGAGTTTGATAGCAGCTTCAGCTGTTGGTGGTGGTAGTTGTGTTTCCTTTTTATCTCACTTAGAACCCTGCTAAAAAGCTCCCCTGCCATTGGAAGGGGGATTGCTGCAAAGACAAGCCATCCACACCCCGCCTACAGGTGCACTCACACACCAAGGAGCGCCAAGCACTCCTAGGCAAAGCCTCTTTCAGGCAGAGCAGCCCTGGGGGCCTGAGCTGCTGGCAGAGGTGGACAGAACCATGTCCTTGATCATCAACAAGTTGCCAAGTTGGCAACTGCACGACCGTTTGCAAAATGCTTTCGTATCAGGTAACTCATTTGATGCTAACAGGAATCTTATTAAAATAAGTTTTTATTATTCCCTTTTTTAAAGATAAACAAACCTAAGTCCAGAGGCCTGGACTAGTTAATGGAGACCCTAGGATAGAACTCAGAGACTCTGACGAGGAGACTACGGATCCTGAGAAACTTCAGATATTGCCAAAGGGTTTGCTCTTTCTCAAGTCTTCCTCATAATAGCAGGCTCTGAAGTTAGACATATCTGGTTTAATTCCTAGCTCTGCCATTTGCTAGTAGGTGGGCTCCAGAAAGTTACTTATATGTCCATCTACCGGTTATCTAGTGCCACGATCATGTTGCTTAACAAACAAGCTCAAAACCTCAGTGGCATACAGCAGTGAACATTTATTTTTGCTCAAGAGTCTAGGGGTTGACTGGGTGGTTCTGTGCATCCTGGCTGGGCTCCATGATACTTCCGTGTCAGCTGGGGGGTCAGCCTGGGGCTCAGCTCAGGGGTTGGCTGAGGACTGGCTAGTTGAGAATGCTCCCAGTTAGCATGACTCATCTCTGCTCCATGTGCTTCCCACAGTATATCAGACTCGCCTGGGCTTTTTGCATGAAGTAGCAATGTTTTAACAGAGAGACGGTAGAAGCATGCAAGCCCTCTTAAGGTATAGGCTCAGAACTAGCACATTGCTGCTTCTGCAAAAATAATTTTGGCAAAAGCAAATCACGAGACCAGCCTTGATCCAAGGTCTGGCCCTTTTGTCCTTCCCCACTTTTTCTTTGTGATGCCTGGGACATGAAGATGATGGCCAAATCTCCAGCAGCCAAAGTGGACTAGGAAGTGACTTTGAGGATACCTATGTGTATTTAGTCAGGATAGACCAGGCTATGCTACAATAACAAATGATCCCCAACCTCATGGATTTTATGTCTTCCTCACCTAAATATCCAATAGAGTTCAGCAAAGGATCTGTGATAACTAGAGTCACTCTGTCACCCAGACTGATGGTGGCTTTTTCTCATATGTCCTTTCAAAGTCACAGTAGTAGGTGGAAGGACATATAATGAATGGTGCACTGGCTCTTACGGCTTCTACTTAGGAGTGACTCATGTCACTTCCCCTTATAGTTCATTTGTCAAAGCAAGTTACGTGCCATACCAAAATTTAGAGGAGAACAAAGCACAGCCCTGTCATGCTCCTGAAGAATATTAATGATGAGGAGAAGAAAGTTAGGATGCACTTGAATTCCTAAAGACTGTGAGTCGCCACACCAGACTTCCTCCACTTGAGAGAGTAAACCCTCCTGTGTTTAACCCACTGCAATTTGGGGTTTTCTGTCACATGGATCCAAATCCAACACTAACAAATTAATTTTTTCCCCCACCATTTAGACATAACCACAGTTATTATTCTGATGGGTGTACAGGAGAATGATGTGCATGAGTATCTGAGTGACTGCCACGTTTGCAGCCCCTTCTGAACAGCTCAGTAGTTCTTGACCTGTGCATGTCCGTGTTATGTCACATGATCATGCCACCCTGCACATGACTGATTGGATCAAGGCCAAAGGCACCCATCTGTGCACTGAGCAGACCACTGGCCATGAAGTGGCATGGCTTGAGAGCTCTGCCCAGTGCAGGGGCTCCAAAACGGGTGATGGCTAAGTGTATCTGACCCTTTTACTCGTGTTTGGAATTTGAGACACACAGAAGGAAGTTGGAAAGACGGTGAGAGGGAAGCAGAGGCCGAGAGAAGTTGCGTTACATTAATGTCAATCACTGGAGTGTCTGAGTTCCTCACCCAGAGCAATATTGCAATTTTTTAAAATTTATTTATTTATTTTTATTTTCATTTCAGAATAGTATGGGGGTACAAATGTTTTGGTTACATGGATTGCTTTCATACTGCTTGGATCAAAGTTATAAGTGTGCCCATTTGGATGAGTGAGCGTTCAGTTTTCTGTGAGATCTCAGCGTTAGGCCTGAGACCTTTCCTGCTTTTCCTTTCTTCTTTGAGTGGTCTTACAATAAACACCCTATGATGTGATAAAAAAAAAAATTTAGAGCCTAGCCAACAGTGGCTGCTCTCCTCTCATTTGTGTTCTATACTGTATCTACAGATGATTTTTAAGATGGTAAATTTTTTTTTTTTTACTTAACAGTGTATCATGACCAACTTTCCATGCCATTAAATATTCTTTTACAACAACACGTGAACTGGCATATAGTGTTCAATTGTACTGCTGTGTTTATTTAATCAGTCCTCTAATGTTGGACATTTAAGTCATGTCCTAGTTTTTTGTTGTCGTTGTTTGTATATTTCTTTTGCTTTTATATATAGCATTAAACTCAACATCCTTGAATTGAAATATTTGCATGTATCCATGACATTTTTATAGGTAGGAGTCTGATAGAAGGATATTGGGTAAGAAGGAAGACATTTCAGACCAAGGATATGGCAAAAAAAAACCCCAAAGTCATGAAGTTATGTGACGATAAAGTATGTCATCAAATAATCACATTTTGCTAGTGTTGGGTAGATGTAAGGAGACAGTGGCCAAATTTTTGATAGACTTGAATGCCAAGTTAAGGTATAGCCATTAATGAAGGCTATTTTTTAATACTTGGACAGAAACTTGGAGTGTTACAAGGTAACTCTCCTGTTCCTCCAAGGTTGGTAGTAGTTAGAGAGAGGGTCACAGAGGTTAACTTGGCCCATTTCACACTGTGTGATCTATATACAGTAAACAAACAAGACATACCCAGCCCTTTGTAATTGGTATTGTGCTTTGTAAAAAAATAAAATATTATTTTTGTAAGGAGATTTTTATCAGTGTAGACATAGTCTTATGACAACGTCCTAAGTAGAGATAACTCTATCACGGATTAATACTACAACTTCATATTTCTGTCAACGTTTCAAAATACTTTTTCCAAAACATATTTCCAAAATACTTTTTCCAAAACATTGCCTTACTGGATCCCCCAGATAGCACAGTCAAAACAGAATATAACCTACCCATTTTTCAGGTAAAGAAACTGAGGTTAGGCATTTTAAAGAAATTGAAATTTGGAGGTAGCACACTTTTCAAGGTCACCTGAGCTCACCTCTGCATTTTTCTGGTGGTGACAATGAAGCTTAGCTTAGCTATTAACCATCCTCACACAGCTCTTCTCGGAGGGAGGGAGGCCTGCACCCACTTCTTGTTTCATAAACCATTTTCTTTCCCTGCACCAGGAGGCCAGCCAGCCAGTCAGTAGCAGAGTCGGTATGAAGGGTAGAGTAGACTGCCTCCAAGGTCAGTCTTTTCCCCAACACACAAGTAGAAAAACTCTTGTCCCACTTTCCTTCTTTCAGGACTTAATTAGACCTTAAGTATGGAGGTTCCCCAAGCCCCACCCCTAGGCACTCTAAATTCAACTGGCCTGGGGTTAGAACCAGATATGTATATTTTAAGCAAACTCCTCAAGGAAATATGATACAGGTGGTCTAGGGGGCACACTTCAGGGAAAGCTGTCCAATGTTAAGTTTGAGATCTGCTTTGTCCCCTTGTCCAGCAGGCCTGCTCTTAGGAATGCAGCTCCAGCCCCGCCTCGTTGTAACCCCTTATCAGTTCTATGTGTTTTGCAAATTGCATTTGCTCTTCGTTTATGGACAAACCAGGTCAGCACTGCCAGGCCAATAAGAGCTGGATTTTCCCTGGCCTCATGCATCAGTGACATATTTGCCAACCTCGGCCCAGTTCCGACATGGCTGCAATCAGCGATGGTTGATGAGGATGCAGGATACACATGACTCGATTTGCAGAGAGCCGGCTAAGCTTTCAGGAAAGTCAATAAGAAAAATCTCATTTTGATCTGCAGATTGGACTCATTTGATTTGGAAGTCACTGGTGGCAAAAGAAATATGGGGCCCAGGGATGTCTCTTCAAGTCCATCTCTAGCTGTAATCACCCCTAAGAAGCAGTTTTCTCCACCTACCTCCTTCCTCCCTCCTCTCTCCGCAGATTCAGCGTGTCAGCTGATGGAGAGAGAGAGACAAAAGCAACAATCACTCTCAGGCCTTGTGGATGATTCCTCTGCCTCACTCTGCACAGATGATAAAGGTTCAAAACAGTACCACGAGGCATGCACCAAAACCATTCACTACTCGGCTCCTAGGAAACCGATCTTGCCTCTGTGACTTCCCACATGGGTCTGTGACTTTCAACTTGAAGAGGTCAGAGGGGGAAAAATAAATACATCATTATGCCTTGTGCAGTAGCTCTTGGGTCTCAGTGCTCCGTGGGCTCGTGTGCATGTCAAGATGTCGAAGTCTCCTCCTAAATATCTCTTGATTCCATCCCCCATCTATTTATCCTTCCTGCCCAAGTGTTTTGCCCAAATGTTTCCCTTAGATTTCTACAGTATCCTCCTTCCTACTTTTCCTGCTTCTCATCTTTTTCTATCAAATCCACTATCTCCGGGGAAGCCTAAGTGCTCATGATGTCCCACCCCTCATTATAGCCCTTTGGTGGCTTTGCCTTATTCTAAGGATAAAGTCTAAACCTGTGCTGGCTGACACAGTGACCGGCCACTAGCCACATGTAGCTGCGGAGCCCTATGAGCTGTGGCCAAATCCAAACTGAGGTGAGCTCTAAATGCAAACGTCAGATTTGAAGGATTTGGTAGAAAAAAAGAGGTTGTAAAACATCTTATTGATAATTTTATATTGATTATATGTTAAAATGATATTTTAGATAAATTGGTTTAATGAAAATATATCATTAAAATTAACTTTAGCTGTTTCCTTTTACTTTTAAAATGTGGTTGCTAGAAGAGCTAAAACAACATGGCACATGTGGCTCGCATTATAGACCCCTTGACAGTGCCCTTCTGGACTCTTCCACACGGCTTGTCTTCATCTTCACCAATTCCCTTTGGCATCTTCCACTTTGGCCATATGCGTTTCATTTAATCTGTTGAATTTATCACTCATTCTTCTGTTTCCGGGCCTTTGATAGACAATTGTTTCCTTCCACCACCCCTCTTTCACTAACTCTTACTGCTATTTCAGTGTGTCTTCTGGAAGTCACTTTTTAGATGTTACAGACTCTAACCAGTCTGGCTTAGCTGTCCCTCCTTTGGTTCCAGTAGACGTTCTATCATTTCTCCTCTGTGAATTACATCCACACTGCTTTGGATTTGCTTTTTTAAAAATATCATCTGTCTATTCCACTGAACTGTAAGCTCCATTAAGGTCAGGACTATGTCTGTCTTGTGCACCTTTGTGCCTCAGACTAGGAACTCAATAAACATTTGTTAAGAGAATCAAGGCATCTCATTAAACTGGAAAGACAATTGAGGTCCAGAGCATGGAGACTTTTTATCCACGGTCGCACTGTAAGTTCATGGCAAATCACTTCAGGTCAGTGCCATCCAGCAAGGACATAAATTTTCTTCTTTAAATAATGTATGACATTGGGAGATTTTCTAAAAATGCAGTGGACAGAGATCGGTGCTGGCTGGTTTAGTTCTATCCAACAAGGTGAAGACAGAGCTAACCACCTGATGCAGAAGCAACCTTGATACCAAGCCTGGAGCTGACTGGGTCACTCTCCAGGTTGAGTAGTCCCTTCCCAGCAACTTTGACTCAAATACTTCATTTCTGGCACTGTCAGGTGGGAGAAGAATAGGGACAGAAGATGGAAGTGACAAGACCATGGAAATCTGAGCTATATATAGGAGAAGCAAGATATATAGGACAAGCCGACTCAGGTCTTTGATGTGCTACAAGGAAATTGTCTACCTGGGTTACAAACCGGAGGTCATTTCTTGAGATACTGGCATGGCCATTCTTCATGTTGACATGTTTCTGAACAGAAGAGCAATTTTTAGCCATGAAGCCTCTAGGGCTCTGGTATCATCCTTTGCCATGCTTGCGCTTGGGAGAAAATCCTTTCTGGTCCTAGAAGTACATAGCCTAGTGCACTTGCAAAAGGTTCCATGTCATAGGTCCTTTTGGGAAAAAATGATATAAGGAGAACTCTGTTTTCGGTAGGATTTTCTACTGTAATTCAGTCTTTACATTTTTGTTTCTAATTATGTAACATAAGCTCAATGTAGGATAGTTTGCAAACAGAAAAGCACAAAGAAGAAATGTTTCCCCCATAATTCCACCACCTAACATAATCCTACTGTTTATACTCTCTGTAAGTCTTTTTAATATTCTTTATGTTCATTCACTTATATAGTTTCATAAAAGTAGAATACAGTGAATACCATTTAATAGTATTTTTTTCTCATATATATATATATACCATGAACATTTCCCTATGTCAATAAGTACTATTTATTAATATGATGTTTATTGCCTACTTAATATTCCAATGCATTTAAAGGCTCCCAATAATCCTCTATTATTGAACATTAAAATTGTTTCTAATTTATGGGGTATTATGAATCATTCTACAGGGAATTCCTTTGTGTACATATCTCTGATGATTATTTCCAAAGGATAAATTTGTAAGAGTGGAATTGCTTACTAAAAATAATGTATATTTTTAAGGATTTTGATATCTATTTTTAATTAGACTCCTAAAAGTTTTAGCACAGACTGATTTTCAAAGTTCCCAAGTGATCTTTGTACATAAGTTCTCTCATGTTTGGAAGCCGTACCATCTGCTGTCATGAAATTTGTTTCTCATTATGTTGATGATATATTCAAAAGGAAAGGAATTCCAAAAAAATTCAAACAGAAATAAATTTTAGACCCCCCATATCATATTGATGCCCCTTTATGTCCACTTTTCTCTAGATCCTTAAAAGTGGCATTTCCAAAAATGCTCCATGATAAAGCAGTTCTGACAACTTTGAGCAAAATTGGATTCTCCATCTCTATGCTGATCCTGAAAAGTCCTGCAGTAAATTTGAGCAGGTTTGACTCTGTTTTGATTAGTATTTCTTTCCAAAGATTATCTGGCCACTGAACTCTCAAAAAAATCGGAACCTACAAATATCCCATGGTGCATACTTAGAGAAACACTGGTCTTGGGTGAGCTGAAGGTGATACTTTACAGGGGCTGCATACAGTTTTCTTTCAAGCCTATGTACTTGTTCACAAGTGTTAGAGCCAGATCAGTTTGAATTTTTTGTTGTTGTTGTTCGTGGTTACATGACAAAGCTGGACTCTCTGATACCAGGCCTTAAGGAGTTTTCCAATAAGCCAAGATCATTTTCTGATGAGCTAAGACTAGAGTTAATGCTTTACTCCTAAAGGTCTTTGCTGTTCCCCCTCCCCTACCAAAACAGGTTTGCTTATGGCCGTGTGACTGCAAATGAGATGTTACCCTATTTCTCCCCTTCAGTTGTGTGACCTGCAAAGCCATTATTGTTACTTGATTAATTTCTGCCCTAAACTATCTTAAGACTCAGATAGAAATAAATTAAAATTATTTCTATGTTAAAAAAAACTCTCTTAGGCCAAGTTTTCTTAGAACCAAAGACAAAATCACACAAATTGTTTGTTGCCCAGTATGTGTGCCTTTCTCAAATATCAGAGTTTTGCATACCACCATGCCTTTTTTATTTTTGGTATCATTTATTTAGCATTTTCCATAAATTGACTCAAGGTTTTCCTTATATATCTTCTTTAGCTTGTCCTCAACAATAACAACAAAAATCCACAAAAACTACAGATTGGCAGTTTTATCTTTTTCTAATAAATATTACAACAAACACATAACTATTCAAATAAAACAATGTTTGCCAGTGGACCACCTCAAATTATCTCAAGTCTTACATTGACAAACTTCTTCTGGAAAGGGTCACATAGTAAATATTTTAGGGTTTGTGGGCCATGTAGTCTCTGTCACAACTACTCAACATCATCGAGTGCAAAAGCAGCCGTAGACAACATGTATGTGAATGGGCCTGGCTCTGTTCCAATAAAACTTTTATTTACAAAGACAGGAGGAGGCTGGATTTGGCTTATGGGCTGTTGTAGGCCAACCTCTGCTCTAGATGAAACAAAGAGCTTATTGATATTTTCACTTTCTAAGTGACTCTGTTGGTTCATTTTAGGCATAATATAAATGCACTAACCCGGGCAATAATTGAACAGCAAACCTCTCAGTTATATTCTGTTTTCTGAGATAGTCTCAATTTCAAGCCACATGTCTCAGATTTTAGGATCAGATTCACGACCCTGAATCTCCTAGGATTGGTATTAAAATGAAAATCAGGAACCAGCCTTTGTAGCAAAAGAATGGATGTCTAGGGACAATCCATTAGCCTCCCCTCACCTTCCTAATAAACTTTACAGGAATGCCTTGCTCAGCGATTTTACCCTTGCAATATTACTCTTCGTGGGGGGGGGGGGGGGGGGGAAAGAACCAAACCACAACTCAAGCAAACCAGGCTCCTAAATTATTGACACATTAAAATTTAAAATGTTAATTAACAGAGTCTCTTATCTGAGAGAAGCAAGTTTGCCATCAATTCCCAACCCACTGAATCTAGATTCCTATACATCTGTCGTTTGACTGAGTTGTTCCAAGGTTTACCCCTGTGGCCTCGAGGTTTACAAGAGCTCCTAAGCTCCAAACTTCCTAAGCATTACAGAGAGCAAGGCTCACCTCTGCCAGGCTTGTGCTTGGGCCACATCATTGACCCTTGTAGACAGGAAGAATATAAGTGCTCGTATAAATACAATAAGCCTGTCTCCACTCATGGCTCACTACTTTCCAGCTTAGACTTTCACAAATAACAATGCATCTGAATAGCATTTTTCATGTTTACAAAGCGTTTCCAAATATATGGTCCCATTAAAGCCTCTTGGTAATTTGGGGGTGCTGGGAAATATTATATTTATTTTACAGATGAGGAACCTGAGGTTAAACTTGCAGCTGAACTAACAGCCAGCCCCACTTTAGAAAAAACCCTGTAGCAATGCTAGCCAATGCCCACCTGCTAGATGGGGATTGCCAAATCCTCTCCACGGTGACTCTTTCCCACTCTGCTCTGCCTCATTCTGCTCATTGTCCCAGGTCACACCCCTAACCCAGCCTCCTTCTACCATGGTGGTTCCAGTGGAACCCATTTGAGGGAGCCTGGCTTAGTCAAAGTCAATGCATCTCTAATACTGAAACATACTCTACACTAACTTAACTAGTAACATCAACTCTCCATCTCCTAGTTGAACTCACATCTTCTAATTCTCTGTCTACTGTTTTTCCACACATTGTAGCTGCTTCTTATACATAGAGGAACTCAACTAACCTAGTATTGGCCGAATTGCTAAGTAAGCTTTCAGTTACAAAGGGTAATTACAGAATTAGAATTGGGAATTGTACAACAGCATACATTGATGAGTCCCTTTTTTTATTATTATTTGCAAAACCTCTAAATAGGTTCCCTGAACCCAAGAATATTATAATTTGAAGACACCTTAAATATCATCTACTTCAGCTCTACTATTCGATGAATAGGAAACATGGGAGAAATTGATCCAAGATAATGATCAATGATGACAAATAGAAAGAATAGTTATCATTTCTTTAATACTTACCATGTGCCGGGTGCTAGGCTAAATGCTACAAATACATGTGGCAGATGGATTGTTACTCCAATTTATCAATAAAGCAAGTGAGACTTGGAGAGAAAAATGGATTTGCCTGAGATCTCACGAGAGTAGGTAGTAGTGCCAGGGTGTGAGGACGGGCTACCTAACTCCAGAGCTACCATTAGAGCATGGTTCTGCTCAAAAGCGAAACCCAAAGATCTGATGAGAATGTCACTATCGAATCCAGAGAAGAGATTCTTACCTCTGCAGTCTTCCTCTTAGAACCCACAACCCCAGTCTAGCCATGAGGAATATGTCAGACAAACCCAAATCGAGGGATATTCTACAAAATATCTGACCAGCACTTCTCAAAACAATCAAGGTCATCAAATACAAGGAAGATCTGACAGTCTGAAAAATGACCACGGACCAGAGGAGGGAGGCTGAGGAGATGTGACAACTAAATGTAACATGAAGTCTTGGATGAGATTCTAGAATAGAAAAAGGTCAGCAGAGGAAAACTAATGAAATCTGAATAAAGTGTGGAGTATGGTTCACAGTAAGGAACCCATGTTGATTTCTTACCTGTAACAAATGCACCATAGCAGTGTAAGAGATTAGCCCTAGGGGAATCTGGGAGATGAGTATACGGGAAATCCTTGCATTCTCTTTGTAACACTTCTGGAAATCTAAAAGTATGCTAAAATTTAAACCTTCATTTATTAAAAATAAAAATAAAAAAGCAAAGCCTGAACTAGGTTTCAGGTGTTTGATCTCTGTAGGAATCATGGACATGCAGTCATATGATGGAAACTAATGGTAGGGATACAGTCTGTGGCAAAAACTAAGTCAAGTTCAGCGAGATGCAGTGGGAAAGTGGCCTTGTGAAGAGCGTGTGAATCTGAGCATAGCAGGCAGGGAAGGAGCATGGCCTTGGCTGGACATATGGCTGCAGAAGCTTCTACATGTGTTGCAGGGAGTGAATTGCAGATTCACTTCCATTAACAGACATTTACCGAACATCTACTCAGCGCCAGACCCTACGCCAGATATTGCTTGAAAAATTCAGAGATGAGACAGCTGCCACCTCCTCTCCAAGAATTCACAGTCTAATTGGGAGAGAGAGAGGAAGGTGGAGAAAGGAAAACAGCCATAGTGAGGTCTTAATGCATCTTGTTGTTTGGTTTTCCTTTGTTTCAAAAGTAAAATGGGTACTTTCTATTTTTGGGAGCATCTTTCAGATTGACTCCAGAGTGAATGGAAGTTTTTAAAACATTTTATTTGAATAGTGTGTCTTTCTCTTGGAAAAGAATGACAACGAGACCCACAGACATTTTCTCAAACATTTCCTCTTCAGGATCACCCCTGCGCAGAGCTCTGACCCCCTAAAATGGTAGATCTGGATGTGGTTGTACATTAAAGCAACATGGAACCTCAGAGCCCACCTCTATAAACACACATTTAATTAGTCTTGAGTGAGGTCAAGATACTGACATTTTTAAAAACTTCCCCAGTGATTCAAATGGGCAGCTGGGATTAAAATACCACTGAGCAGGCATTTTGCCCAGAAAAAGAGAGTTCCTGAGAGTTCCACCAGGAGCGAAAGGGAGCAGTTGCACCGGGCTGCAGGAAGGGTGTTTCCTGGATAGGGGCTCTCACTGGCCCAGGTGGGCACATTCCTCTCATCTGGGGAAGTCCCAGAAAGAAGACACAGAGGCTGGAGGGGGATTCTGGGATGCTGCCACTCTCACCTTGCCTAATCACGAGGCTTTTCAGAGCAATCTTTGGGGATCCCTTTGGCTCTAATTATCAGCACATCCTCTGCTCAGCAAATTCCTGGTTTCGCCTGCTTTTCCTGCCTTGAACACTTCAGAGGACTTGTTCCGAGTCAGCCCCACGCCTAAGTGGACACTTGTCAGTTATGCACCCCGCAAGGTGTGTGAACAGCCAGCCTTGTCAGCTAAAAAGGAGGCTGACTTCTTGCATTTAAAATGAATATTGACTGGAAAAGAAAGGGGTGGGGGTGGGGGGGAAATCAAAAGTGGAAAAAAAATGGCTGACTCAGGCCAACCTCAATGCATATAGTGCGAAATAACATCATTAAGAGAGTTTGGCCAGGGGTTGGAATTATGCAAGAGCCTCTTTCAGCAAAACCTAAGAT
Organism: Mirza zaza; assembly: GCA_008750895.1. Classification (NCBI taxonomy): domain Eukaryota; kingdom Metazoa; phylum Chordata; class Mammalia; order Primates; family Cheirogaleidae; genus Mirza; species Mirza zaza. The sequence continues at coordinate 106,204 of VSMD01110307.1, read as the reverse complement.
GTTTGGGGAAACTGCTCTGGAAATTTCTGTGTTATAATGTTAAAACGTACTAGAAGGTCACCTGAGGGGGTACGCATATATTTAGAATACTTAAAGTGGAGATCATCACTACTACAAGGAAATGAATCTTATATTTTTTTGAGACTCCAATGAACTGATAACCTCTCTAATCATTTGAGTGCGACAAGTCTGAGTTCAAACCCCAGCTCCTCACGGGGTAATTGACTTAATTTCTCTGAGCCTCAGTTTACTGTACATGTCAAATGGGATTAATCGTGCCTCATGGAGGGGTTAAGAGGATTAAATGAGATAATCTGGTGCACAGAAGTCAGTAATTTGGTCCCAAATGACATAAATTGGAAGCAACAAGGATGCTCGGAGGCTGCCAATCTCACCTTTCCTAATCACGAGGCTTTTCAGAATAACATTTGGGGACCACTTTGTCTATTTCAAACTCTGTCCCCTAGACTCATGCCTTTCTGTTTTACCTCTACCTCTCTTCTTGGCAGGGGTGCAACAGTGATGGGCAACCTACTCACCACCATGAGCCCTGTACCTAGGGCTGAGGAAACCTCATAGACACATGGTTTCCAGAAAGGACACAGCCCTCCCTTCTTCCTGAGTTCCATGAGGGAGAATTTCTGGAGAAATATTAAAATTCTTTAGTGAGAGAAAAGAATAGTGAACCCCTCCACTTATGCAACTTGAGAAGAGCGTGAGTGAAAAATAAAATCTTACATCTGACTGGCACTTAATGATCATAAACATGCCTCTCCCCCACATTGTCTCCTGAGGAAAATTCGAGAATCCTGCTCAACTCTTGCCTCACCTTCCTCTCCCTGAATCCAACCAGCCAGCCAATCTGGTTGATCCAGCCTCAGGGGTCTCTCTTTCCACTTCTGTCTTCCTCAAGCACATCTCTGATTGTGTGACTTGCTCTGCTTGCTGTGGTCCTAAAGTTCATCTCTCCCCATGGGGGACTTCAGCTCCCCTCTCTTATCGCTTCTCTCATGCACTCCTGCAGCTAAACTCAACTGCCTGCTGTTCCCCAAATACCTTGCAGCCCTCTCTTTTGTGTGTGTGGAAAATCATCCTGCTAACTATTCTTCCACCCCCTTCCCATGTATCTGAAAGTATAATAGTATATCCACAGTTGTTAGGAACACAGGCTCTGGATTCAAATCCTGGCTCAACCTTACAAGATATGTGTTCTTTGGCAAGTTACTGAACCTTTCTCAACCTTGTAAATAAAATAGGGGATGATAATAACAGTTAATTCATGGGGTGGTGGGAAGGATTAAATGAAATAGCATAAGTCACCTGCTTAGCACAAGGTCTGGCATGCAGGAGGAACTCTGCAAATGCTAGATGCTATTATTATTGCTGATTCTTCTTATTATTTTTACTATTGCTATTTAATCAAAACTGTCATTAAATATCACCCTCTTCAAGAAAGCTTCTTGATAACACCCCTCCCTCAGAGAAGTATCACTCATTCTTTTATACCCCATGACACTTCGTAGATATCTCATGACCTCACCACTCAGCACACTCATTTGCATCTGTCTTACTCTTTCATTGAGAATATGAAATAATTGATTGTGGGATATTATCTTGGTAATCTTTGTATCCACAAGGGAACTCATCCCAGAGAAAGTAATAACCAAGCATTTGTGGAATTTAAATAACTTGTAAGAATAACAATACTAGATACTATTGCATGTGATAATTTAAGAGGCTTTTACGCAGAGCTTGATGCATAGAAAATACCCCATACATGTTAGCCATTATTACCGTTTATTGTTTTCTGTGATATTTTATGCATTATCTAATTTGTACCTCACAACAGCTCTATCAAGCAAGCTCTATCAGTGCTCCCATTTCACAGTTGAGGGTGGAAGCACAAAGAAAGTGAAGTAATTTGCCCAAGGTCATGTAGTTAGTTCAAGGAAAAACCAGGATAAGGACCTCCCAAGGTTCCACCATATTCAGAGGTCTTGATCTTAAGCAACACGTGGGGAACATCAGATTTTATGCCCAAGTAGCAGATGGGAAAACTGCCAAACTGCAAATTGAGACTGGGTTCACTAATCCCATGGGTTATTCATGGAAAGGGGAGCAGGCCCATAGATGAAAGCAATTTCAACCTTAACTTGTGTGTCAAACTCAAGTAAAAATCAGTTAGATTTCAGCAAAACACTGATCAAAGTGCCAAAAATGGTTTAATTTTTTAAAAGCACATGTAACTTCTTTTAATTTGCTTGACTGGTCAAGCCAGTAAAAACAGTAAAAGCGGTTTATTCAACGAAAACATCCACACCCTCACTGTGGTTGTTGAGCCAAGTTGGCCAGCCAAATAGACAGTTAAAATGGCCAACCAGGTGTGGATGGAGTCTCAGAAGGAAATGCTTAGAGAAGCTATTAACAAGATATTTTAATGTCTGTGAACACTTAAAGTGCACTGAGGTGTCTGGCCAGAGAAACTATGGCTGAGCAAGTGCAATGGAGTTGGGAGAACATTTGCATGGGAGCCTGAAGACCTACTGAATGAGTCATGACTGAGCCCCTCTTCTTTTTCTCTGAAATTCTAAGGTCTTCATCTATTGGAGTAGCCTGAGTGGCTCTGACAAACTCACATAGTAAAGAGGAAGCCTTGAGACTTCTGACATAAATAACTCTGAGGGTTATTTAGATAATTCTGGAAGATGTAGATGTAGGACTTTAACCCCTCATTGTAATAGTAAAGGGAATGGTTCTTCTGGGAGCAAGAGACAGATGACCCTGGAACATGCTCTGATTCAGATCTTCCAGGTACAATGAACTTTGGGAGCAACTTTTCCAGTGAATTAAAACACAAACATACGCATACGTAAACTATAATTTTGGCATTCAGGACAGTTTTGCATGAGACAACCTGCATGTAACATTGAAGACCTATTGAGACTTCAACAGCAGTTTACATTGGCAAAAGACTCAGCACCCAGAGCCCCACGAGATGCAGTGCATTCTGGGAACAACTGACTCTTTCCAGCAATAGGGAAGTTTTCTAGGCTCAGGAAGACACATGAGTGCTCTGGCTCCATTAGGCAAGAAAGACCAAAGATGACTTGCTCTTAGAAGCCTGGATCAGAGAAAAGGGATGATCAGGAAATAGAGCCATGTAGGTCCATGTATATTGTACTTGGGGGAGGGGAAGATGCTACTGGGGGAGACTATTCTCACCCAAGGTCATGAAGCTAGACACTCAGTTACTGGTGACTTTTCAAAATCTCAGTCAGAGACAAATAGATGATGAATGGATAGACAGGTAGGTCAATAGGTAGGTAGGTAGATAGATAGATGATAGATGAGTAGATAGATACATAGACAGGTAGATAGGTAGAGGGTAGATGGATGGATAGATAAGTAGGTAGATAGATAGATAAATAGACATATTGAAGCTGAGGGTAGAATAAAGGCCTGTTTAGAAGGCAGCCAGTTAGCTCAGTTGGTTAGAGCATGGTGCTAATAAAGGCCTGTTTAGAAATGAGGGCAAACCTAAAAGAAGAAACCATTAGAAAAGCTACACAATTGATGTTACTTCCAAACCTGTCTTTAATGAAAGAAATGAAGAAAATAAATTTAGCCAATTAGAAAGTAATGAAGATCTTACAAAAATAACTATTGATGAAAGTCTGGCAAGGGAATTCTTGAGTAATTTGAGCATAACACAACTGGTCAGGATAGTATGCCTCTTAGGAGATTAAATGGGTTGGTACACGCCTACTCAATTTTTGGCAGTGGTTTCTTCATTTAACGAGCAGATTTGTGATCTGAGATGAACTCAGAAGCCAGAAAAACAGGGGTTTCAAGCTTCACAACTGGGGAGAGTTCACATGATGCTGATTATTCAGTCCAGACATGGCTGGTGCCTGCAAAGGGGGCCAGACTTGAAGGAAGGACACCCTAAACCCAAAACACAAAAGCAGATTGCAAGGGGCAGGCCACAGTCTATTAAGGTAAGGTTTTGGTACATTCACCAGTTTTTATGATCAGATTTATTGGAAAATAGAATAAATCATTCCAGATAAATAGTTCCTTCTATAGGTTATCAGAGGGGAAGTCAGTATGTCATCTTCTTATCGGAGTAAAGGATGAGGACATTATTTCTTTTTTCTTGTGTATCCATCAGGGTAAAAAAAAGATCCAGAGCTGAACTTCTATAAGAGCTTCCGTAAATGTTTACTTGCAAAGTGCGTGTGCACGTACATGCATATTTGTACATGCACACATATCACATTTGGTGGGGGATGGGACTTTGAAATTGCCTGCATGATTACCTCCTGACAGGTGCAGAGTATGAGTAATGAATGTAGGCTTGGTGAGATATTACAAGGGTTGGTCTAGGACTTAGTTTGATTTTGAGAACTAAGAAAAATATTAATCAGACTGTTAAGAAATGATCCTGTGGAATGTTAGGGCTGCAGGAGTCTTAGGAATCACCGAAGTCCTACTTATCTTCCTAATCACTTGCCAAGCCCAGAGGCACTAACTAACCTTTTTTAAAGCCCAACAGTACTATTCAGCTCTAAGAAACAATGGTGATATAGCACATCTAATATTTTCCTGGTTAGAGCTGGAACCCATACTACTAAGTGAAGTATCCCAAGAATGGAAAAACAAGAACCACATATACTCACCAGCAAACTGGTATTAAATGAGCAGCACCTAAGTGGACACATAGGTACTACAGTAATAGGGTATTGGGCAGGGGGACGGGGGGTGGGGGGGATGGGTAGATACATACATAATGAGTGAGAAGTGCACCGTCTGGGGGATGGTTATGCTGGAGACTCAGACTTGTGGGGGGAGGGGGGGAAAGGGCATTTATTGAAACCTTAAAATCTGTATCCCCATCATATGCCGAAAAAAACAACAACAACAACAACAAAAAAAGCCCAACAGTACATCAATATCACAACATAAATTACAACTCTATTCACAGTACCTATTGCTAACTACCAGGCTAAATATATAACTCTGGAGTTAGAAATTAATAAGAGGAAGTTTCACTGGGAAAAAAGTGAAAGATTAGCTATTTGTGTAAAAATAATCCAAAAAGAGTAGTCTCTGCTGGTGGGCAAATGACCCTACAAGTACGTATGCCAGATGAATCTAGAGGTAGTTGAGTTTTTTGTTGGATGATCTGACTAAGGTAAAGGACTTACTTGGAATTGGGCATGAAGGAAAATCATAAAGGAGGAAGGGCAGGTTGGTCAGACCATATTGATATCCCACATTTAGATTTTTGGAAACACTTATGGATTAAAAAAAAATCCTAGGCATTGGAGTGATTGCAGAGAAAAACGGGGCATAATTAAGGGAATGGAGTAGAGAAACTGATTTATAGAGAGAATTACAGCAACACATTTTTTATGGCTCTGTCACAAACAAGGGCTCGTTTTTGACATATATCAAGGACTTTAATTGAAATAATGAGTTAATCCAGGGAGAGATGATTTAGGCATGATATCAGAGGACAGAGTAACATGATGGGATTGGGGAATTACCTGTTGAAATGATTACATTGTCATACTCCCAATGAAAATGAGACAAAAACAGAACAATTAGGAAGATGGTGCTTAATAGTAATTTTATATAAAAAGGTTTAGGTTTTAGTTTTTGACAAAACTGTGAGCCAGTAGAATCATACTTTCCATGTTTCCTAAATTCTTAGAGGAACTTTAACTTAAGATGCATCACCCATTTAATAGCAGCTATTATGTGGAGGGAAAGAAAAGAAAAAACACTGCATTAAATGTACAGGTTCTTCGCAATCTATGTCTCAATTTGAGAAATGTTAAAATGTGAAAACTGTGTTCATTTTAAAATTGAACTACAGCAATTATTTAAGTACTATATGTCTACAACCCTATGCTAGCAAATATTTTCTGTGGGTTCAATTCCTGACTATTCTAGGGCTGATCGTATAGTTCTGCCTCATTGTGGATGTTCCAGTCAATTTCCTTGCCATGTCCTCATCCCTTTCTTAGAGAATCTGTTCCCATCCTGGTCCCTGGTGAATGGGAAGTTAATCAATTCTTCTGGCCAGTACTAATTGGGCCAGAATAAATCTATGACCCAAAATAGGCCAATGAGCTCCTTTTATTTTTCAAAAATTTTTCAAATTTTTATTTCAAAATATTAAAGGGCTACAGATGATTTTGGTTACATGTATCACTTTTATGATGCTTGAATCATGGCTATAAGTATGCCCATAACCCACATAGTGTTCATTGTACCCATTAGGTATGTTTTCACCCATCCCTTCCTCTGCCCTGCTCAATTTCCACTGAGTTTTACTTCCCCCTGTGAACATGTGTGCTCATCAGTTAGTTTCAATTTAATAGCGAATACGTGTGGTGTTTGTTTTTCCAATCTTTAGGTACTTCACTTAGGATAATGGTCTGCAGTTCCATCCAAACTTTTGCAAAAGGCATTAATTCATCCTTTTTTATGACTGAGTATTACTCCATGGTATACATATACCACTTTTTGTTAATCTACTCATGAATTGATGGGCACTTGGGTTGATTCCACATCTTTGCAATTGTAAATTGTGCTGCAGGTGTCTTTTTGATAAAATGACTTCTTTTTCTTTGGGTAGATACCCAATAGTGGGATTGCTGGGTGGAATGATAGGTCAACTTTTAGTCCTTTGAGGAATCTCCACACTACTTCTCATAGAGGTTGTACTAATTTGCAGTCACACCAACAGTGTATACGTGTTCCTTTTTCTCTGCATCCATGCCAACCTTTGATGTTTTTGGACTTTTCAATAAAAACCATTCTAACTGGGGTAAGGTGGTATCTCACTATGGTTTTAATTTGCATTTCCCTGACGATTAGTGACATTGAGCAGCTTTTTATCTGTTTACTGGCCATTTGTCTATCTTCTTTTGAAAAGTTTCTTTTTAAGTTTTTTTTTTCCCATTATTTTAAGTTGTTTGCTTTTTTCTGCTAATTTGCTTAAGTTCTTTCTAGATTCTGGTTATTAGTCCTTTATTAGATGTATAGTTTTCTCCCATTCTATAGGTTGTCTATTTGCTTTGTTGCTTATTTCCTTAGCTGTGGAGAAGCTTTTTAATTTAATCAAATCTCATTTATTTATTTTTATTGTTGCTGTAATTGCCATTGGAATCTTAGTCCTAAGTTCTTTGCCTAGGCCAACATCTAGAAGAGTTTTCCTACATTTTCTTCTAGCATTCTTATGGTTTCATGCCTTCCACTTAAGTCTCATATTCATCTTGAATGAACTTCAGTGAGTGGTGAGAGATATGAATACTGTTTCATTCCTTTGCATGTGGCTATCCAACTTTCCCAGCACCATCTATTGATTTGGCTTCTTTTCCCAAGTGTATATTGTCTGCTTTGTCAAAGGTCAGTTGGCTATATGTGGATGGTTTTATATCTGGGTTCTCTGTTCTATACCATTAGTCTATGTCTCTATTTTTGTGCCAATATCATGCCGTTTTCATTATTATAGACTGTAGTATAGTTTGAAGTCTGGTAATGTTATGCCTCAAGATTTTTTCTATTTGCTTAAGATTGTTTTGGCTATTCAGTATCTTTTCTGGTTCCAAACAAAGCATCCAATTATTTTTTCTAAATCTGTGAAATATGATGTTGGCATTTTGATGGGGATTGCATGGAATCTATAAATCATTTTAGGTAGTATGAACATTTTAACAATGTTGATTCTACCAATCCATGAGAATGATATGTTTTTCCATTTGTTTGTGTCATCTGCAATTTATTTCTTCAGTGTTTTATAGTTCTTCTTGTAGAGATCATTCACCTCTTTAGTTAAGTATATTTCTAGGTATTTTATTTTCCTTGTAACTATTGTGAATGACATTAAGTGTCTGATTTGACCCTTAGCTTGACTGTTTTATTTGTGTATAGAAAAGTTACTTATTTATGTGCATTGATTTTGTAACCTGAGTCTTTGCTGAATTTATCTGATAATTCCAGGAGTCTCTTGGTGGGGTCTTTGGGGTTTTCCAGATATAAAAACATATCATCAGTGAAAAGTGATAGTTTTACCTTCTCTTTCACAATTTGGATACCCTTTGTTTCTCTCTCTTGCCCGATTGCTCTGGTTGGGACTTCCAGCACTATGTTAAATAGAAGTGGTGACAGTGGGCACTCTTGTCTTGTTTCAGTTCTTAGAGGGAATGATTTCAACTTTTCCCCATTCAGTATGATGTTGGGTTTGTCATATATGGCTTTTATAATTTGACGTATGTTCCTTCTATGCCTAATGTTGAGGGCTTTTATCATGAGAGGGTGTTGGATTTTGTCTAATGCTTTTTCTGCATTTATTGAGATGATCACATGGTCTTTGTTTTTGCTTCTGTTTATGTGGCAAATCACATTTATTGATTTACATATGTTGAACCATCCTTGCAGCCCACTTGATAATGGTGCATTATTTTTTTGATGTGTTGTTGAATTCTCTTTGCTAGTATTTTGTTAAGGACTTTTGCATCTATATTCATAAGGGATATCAGTCTGTCATTTTATTTTTTTGTTGTGTCCTTTCCTGGCTTTGGTCTCAAGGTGATACTGGTTTCGTAGAATGAGTTGGGGAGAATTCCCTCCTTCTTGATGCTATGGAATAATTTCTGCAGTATGGGTACCAGCTCTTCTTTGTAGGTCTGGTAAAACTTGGTTGTGAAACCGTCTGGTCTGGGGCTTTTTTTCTGTTGGAAGATTTTTTTATTATTGCTTCAATCTTGATGCTTGTTAATGGTCTGTTCAGGAGTTCTATTTCTTCCTGATTGAGTCTTGAGAGGTTGTGTGTGTCCAGGCTTTTGTCCATTTCCTCTATATTTTCCAATTTATGTGCATAGAGATTTTCATAGTGTTCACAGATAATATTTTGTATTTCTGTGGTATCAGTTGTTATATCTCCTTTTTCATTTGTGATTGAGCTTATTTGGGTCCTCTCTCTTCATTTTTGGTTAATCTAGCAAGAGATCTATCAATTTTGTTTATCTTTTCAAAGAACCAACTTTTTGTTTTGTTGATCCTTTGTAGAGCTCGCTCTTTCTCTCAAAAGCAAAGACAAACAAACAAAAAATTGAAGGAGAAAGGCAGAGTCAATTAATCGGGGTCGTATATAGTTGGGGCCAGTGTTGGGTCATGCCAAACCAATGCTACAAACAATCTAAATTCGAAATGAGTAGCAAAGCCATCAGTAAAACATAAATAACTGGCATGGATTAAGAAAAACAGAGTCCTTGTCCAGTGAGCACCAGTGCAAATAGATGAGTAAATAGCAACGTACTCTATTCACTTATAGCCCTTTTTCCCAAAAGGCTTACATGTGACTCCACATGAGGCAGAGGGATAGGGAGGTCCCCAAGTGGCCTAACTGCACTTGGTGTCCAGTCCTTGGACAACCCAGACTTTTCCTTCAGTAGGAAATGTTTTTACCTAAGCCAGTTTGAATGAATAACTTTTTGGCAACTGAAAGAACATTGATTGACACATATGCTACCTGGAGCTCCTTTGATTCCCTTCTCTCCACTTCTGCCTATTTCATCAATGCCTTACGATTATAACACATTAAGCAAAAGCTTTTCAGAGCAAATGCACAATGCTGACACGGTCTGGATTGTGACATGAGTTTGGTGATCCTCCATAATGAATAGGCTAACATGATTTATGAGGTCTCAATGACTGTCTATAAAACTGTTGTTTCTGCTTTTGGTGTAAGGATGGTACATACTGGCTTGACCCCTGTCCAGAAGCCAGGTCCTTACTCAAAGTGTGCATTCTGGATTTTCTTGTGTTTCACAGATCCCATGAATCCTTATGAATTTGTTCAACCAGGAGGCGTCTTTAGGCCACACCCACCCTCCAAGCATTTTTTACTCCAGGACACTGAGACCAACATTTACATTCTTAGAATGTATAAGTCTTCTATTCCCAACAGCGCATGTGGCAGTCATTTTGATAACAGGCCACTCTGATTTCAAGAAAACCTCATTTTCTGTTCTGAATTGCAGTGCCTTCTTCAGCAGTAGTTCCCTCAGCAAATGTATGGGCTGTTTGCTTTGCTTTCAACCCTCATGCATTTTTAATGATTTACAAGGAAAAGATTTTTTTCCCTCCTCCTTTTTTTTATAATAAATTTAATGACTTAATACACATCAAGTGGAATTGTTGGTTTGTGGTGACGGTTTTATAATTCTAAGTTCAAGGGTTTTTTTCTATTTAATTATGCACAATAACTCTCATGGAATATAATGCAATAACAAAAGCATGCACCAATGTTGGCATAAGAGCCTGTTGTTTATTAGTGTTGGTTCTATGCTTTATGTTTGAAATAAAATATTTGGAACTAATGTTGGCCATGTTTCCTACAAACTAGATAAAAAGAAGAAAAAAAAAAAAACTTTCTCCCTGAAAATACCATGCCCCAATCTTTGGCGATAAAAGCCAGAAGCTCTTGAGATAGCAAATTAAATTTTATTTGTAGAAAGCACTGTGCTGTGTTTTGTTGCTTGCTCAGAGTTATTTTTTAATACTAATAATTTAATAAAGTGGGAGACCGATACATTGACCTGTGTTCTTCAAGGCACCAGAGTATTTCCCGGGGTTAAAAGGCATAGCTTGCTGAAAGGTTGTTTGTTTTATATTCTAACCTATTACTTATTTCTCTTGCTTTCTTGCCAGATCTTGCCTTAGCTTTTAGAATCATTTTTGAATTTTGTAAAACAAAAAGTGGTTGAATTATTAGAATCTGCAAGTCAGCTTTTTTTTTTTTTAAAGAGACACAATTTTACTCTGTCACCCCAGCTAGAGTGAATGGTGCAATCATAGCTCACTGCAGCCTCAAACTCCTGGGGTCAAATGATGCTCCTGCCCCAGCATCCTGAGTAGCTGGGACCACAGGCATGTGCCACCATCCACAGCTAATTTTTAAATTTTTTTCTATAGAAAGAGGTCTTGCTATGTTGCCCAGGATGGTTGTAAACTCCTGGGCTTAAGTGATCCTCCTGCCAGAACCTCCCAAAATGTTAGGATTACAGGTATGAACTACCATGCCCAGCCTGCAAATTAGGCTTTTAGAACTCTGATAGATGAGGATTAGTTTTCCTAAGATCCAACATATTCAAGTTTTGTATTGGTAAGTAGTAAAATTCTCTCTATCCTATAGCTTAAAATATAATTTAGTTTCTTGGTAGAAAGGAAGTAGATACCCAGTCTTACCAAACAAATTCAGCAAGGAGACTTATTCAACATTTTCACATTGGGTGGGAATACATTTCAGAGGAATTCTCCAAAGTCCTTTCATGGAATAGCTGGGCTTAGAGTTCTAGACTTAGATGAGGTTTCTGAGAGCTTTGATATTTTGCAGGCAGGACTGGACTGAGAGCTTCAGCATATGTAGCCAAGTGGGAGCTAAAAGACAGAACCTAGGCATGAAACCAAGCAGATATTCTAAATGAAGCATCAGTCTAAAGGAGCTACAAAGGAAAGCTGGAAACAGGTACAGGGTAGTAAGATAGCAGGTACCTGGAGGCCCGAGAAGAGGGCAAGGATGGAGGACAGAGACAGTGACTGGAGACATTGTAGGAAGTCTTGCAGAGACTCACAGGACTCCTTAGAAGGTGTTAAGTCTTCGCCATGGGATGGGGAGGGGGGATACAATGCAGTGGTTAAAGACACAAACTCTGGAGTAATATGGCCATGGGGTCAAGTTCTAGCACTGCTGATCAACAGGGATATTATAGTGGGCAAGTCATTTCACTCTCTAATACTCAGTTGCTTTATATGTGAAATGGGATAAGGAAAATAAGCCACTGCACAAAGACTATTGTAAAATTTAAACAAGAAAATGCTACTGTTAGTTATAATTAGTGCTGACTCAGAAAAGAAAAGGTACTGAGTCAGATTCCTTTAATGTAAAAATGCTGCTTTTAATTCTCCACGTATACAGATTTATATCAATAGTAATATATAGATTTTTTTGTATTTTTAATATTAATACATAAGGGAAAAATATCATTAAGTCTCTATATTCTTACTTTTAAGATATTATTATTGACTTATAACTTTTTCCTTTTATATAAACATTTTTACTGAGGTATAAGAATCATACAGTGAAATGAACTGTACACCTAAGTAACCACGCCCTTATTGAGATACAGAACACTTTCACCACCCAGAAAGCTGCCTGTGCTTCATCCTAGTTAAACCCTCCCACTGTCCCACCACCCTAGAAGCAGAAGCACTCTGAGTTGTCACCAAATATTACCTTTGCCTATTTTAGAACCTCAAAAAATGGAACCAAGCTATACGTATTTTCTTGTATTTGAATTGTTTTGCTCAGAAAAAATTTGTTGAGATTCATCCGTGTTGCTATATGTAGTAGTGGTTCATTACTCTAAATTGCTAGGTAGTACTCGATTTTATAATTATATCATATTTTTCCCATTCTCTTGCCTGGAAATTTGGGTTGTCTCCAGTCTGGGGCTATTATGAGCAAAGTTTCTATAACCATTCTTTTATACATCTTTTGGAAGCATATGTTTTCATTTCTTTTGGTTACATACTTATGAATAAATTGCTGGGTCATAAGCAGATGTAAGTTTGACTTTATGAGAAACTACTAGCCTGATTTCCAAAGTGGTTGTACCATTTTATACTCCCATCAGCAAATGTATGAGAATTCTGGTTGTTTTACATCCTTAAAAATATTTCATGTTGTCAATCTTTTAAATTTTAGCCATTCTAGTGGGAATATATGGTTTTTTAACTATGGTTATAGTATTAACAAGTTAACCTTTTTAATCATTATGAAATATCCCTGTTTTTTTCTACTCTTTATCCTGAAGTCTACTTTATCTGATATCAATATAGTCACTCAAGCTTTGTTACAAATAGTGTTTTTGTGGTATATCATTTTATTCTTTTTCTCTTCACTCAGACATTTCTTTAAAATTTGTTTCTTGTACACAACATACATATAGATCTTGCTATTTTTATCCAGTCTAGCAACCCCTGCCTTTTAATTGTAGTATTTAGTCATTTATATTTAATATAAGTACTAATATGGTTGGATACCATCACATACCATCACATAAGTACTAATATGGTTGGATAATATACCATAATATAAGTACTAATATGGTTGGATACCATCATATACCATCATATATTTTTATCTAATTGTCCCATGCCTTCTTTGGTCCCTTTTTCTCTTCTTTCCTGCCTTATTTTGTAGTAAATGGAGGGTATTTTTTGTTTTTGTTTTTTGTGTTTTAAAATTTAATCCATTTAATCTCTTCTCTTGGCTTTTTAGCTACGCTTTGTTGTTTTGCTTTAATTAGCTTTTACTTTATTTCTCAGTCCTTATTTTAGTTGCCCAAACAATAGCTTTTTTTTTATTAAATAGATTATATATATTTCTTTTTATTTCAGGGTATTATGAGGGTACAAACATTTCGTTTACATTTTATGTCATTGCCTCACCCTAGCGAGGGTTAGAGGCATGCCCTTCCCTCTACAATGCTTTTGACATAGTTGATTAATCTCACTCCCCTGAGACAGTTTCTTCTCTTGAATTCCAGGATACCACACTTGCCTGATTTTTTATCTTCTCTTTCTGACTACTGCTTCTCAATCTCTTTTTTGGATTCCATCTGATTCTCTGACTTCTAAATGTTGGGACCACTCTAGGGTTCAGTCCTTGAACCTCTTCAAGAGGAAACTTCTTTTTCTTATGTGCACTTCTTTCCTAAGACACCTCATCCTCTCTTAGGGTTTTAAATACTCTCAAATTTGTATATCCACTTTTATACCTCTCTTTGGAATTCCATATCTGTTTATTTAATTAGATGCTTAACATTTCCACTTGGAAATCTAACACATATCTCAAACTTAGTGTGCCTACACTGAGCTCCCAAGAGTCTCCATCCCTACCTTTCCCTCCACTCCATCCAATCCAGCTCCTCCACCATCTTGCTTATTTCAACTAGCAATTCTTCCCATTACTCAGGCCAGAAGCCTTGGTGTTTCCCTTGACTCCTATTTCTTTCTCACCTCACTTCTGACCTGTCGACCATTCCTGTCAAGTCTATCTTCAAAATGTTTCTGTTATTCAGCCAGTTATTGTCCCTTGCACTGCCAGTCCAGGTGAAGCCATCATCACCTCTCACCTGAATTATTGCATTAGCCTTGTAACTGGTTTCCTGCTTCAGCCCTCTTCCCTTGTATTCTGTTCTCAACACAGAAGACACAGTGATCCTGTTAAAAACACACACTAAGTCATGCCAGTCCTCAGCTCAAAACCCTCCAAATGTCTCTTCTATCTCACTTAGAACAACGGAATAAAAATCAAAGTCTTCCCTGACATCTGCAGGGTCCTATGTGATCTGGATTCACAGGCTACTTCCTGCACACATTTTCACAGGGCTTAATATCACATATCACCATTTCAGAGAGGGCCTCTCTTAGCCAAGCTCTATGTAAATATCATACTTCTCCTGTAATTTCATCTTTTATATGCTTGCTTTATTTTTCCTTTACTGAACTCTCTATTACCTGGAATTATATATTTACTTGTTTATTACTTGTCTATCTCATTATAATAAAAGCTCTGTATTGGCATTGGAACACACCTAATAACTAAATACTTTGAAGATGTCTGTTCAAGGAATACCTTTTGTCATCCTTGGTATTTTTTCCAACCTGTTTATTTGTTTATGTGCATATTTTAATTAACAAATCTCATCTCTTCATGTATAGGCTTTTGGAAGACATTGACCTGACTTAAACATCTTTTATTTTTAATATATAACATAGACTTAACCCCAAGGTTAGGTGCTCAGGCAGTGTTTTCTGATCAATTATTTAATGATGGAAGAAAGGGGGTAGGTATTTTTCCAACCTGTTCATTTGTTTGTTTATGTTTGTATGTATGTGTGTATTTTAACTAACAAATATCTCCTTCTCATCTGTAGGCTTTTGGAAGATAGTTAACTTGGCTTAAATATCTTTTATTTTCAACACATAGCATAGACTTCCCTCAGACTGTTTTTGTAAATGTGATTTCGGAAAAACACAGAAGACTAAGAGTCTAATTCTGAAAAACTCCACAGTCATGTGAATGACAGATTTGGGGTATGATTGGGGAACTGGAATGGACACAGAGCTCTTTCAATTCTGTCTAACAAAGCCACAGACTAGGTTGAGGAATGTTTGTGTGATCTCTCCAGTGTGGAATCAGTTACCCAAACACAGGAGTCTTTACAAAGATCCAAAATAATCATAAAACCATTATAACCACAAGACCTCTTTGGAGCTATCCCCTCAATAGTGAATGCTGCCTTTTCAAGCCAACTCTTATATTGAGAGAAGGGTTGTAATATCTCGAGCCTGGAAGAAATCCCTATTCCTGTGGCTCATTTACTTCATCTCTGTGGTTCTTGGAAGGAAGGATGGAGTTGAAAGCCACCCTAGGCGGTTGACTGTGAATTCTAGTCTCCAGAAATGTATGGAGAGCTTCAATAAACTTTGTCCATTTAGCCAGCCTTCATTCCCTAGGAAATACTGCCCAGCTCTTCCCAAGTACCAGTAACTTGTTCACCATGGACCACCCTTTGATTTATAGTCTTAGACATTCTTAGAACTCTGCTCACAGAAGGAAAATGCATGACCGCCTTGCAGGGTCTACAAAGGGAAAGCCTGCCTGCAAATCATCAGATACCATGAACAAGAGCACCAGTGGTTACAGTGTGTATGGACATGGACATTTCCTGTTCTAACTTGGTGCCGAGCACATAGGAGGCACTCTATAAACAAATATCACATGGAAGGGAGAATGAAATAAGGTAGGAGAAAGAATTAAATGAAGAGGGGAGGATGAAAAGCAAGACACACATTCTTACAAGATGTTGGCTGAAAATGGAGAGGGAGGGTCAGAAAATCAGCTGGGTTTTGTTTTTGTTTTTATTTTTTAATTTCAGCATTTTATGGGGGTACAAATGTTTAGGTTACAAATATTGCCTTTGTCCCACCCGTAAGTTATAAAGCAGGGCTAGAACATTCTCTTCACTGTGAATGCACACAGTTATCATTTTTTGCTTAACTTTTACATTCTCTGCATTCTCTCCATAAGGGTAGAAACTATATTTCTCTTAAAACATTAATACCACTGCTTTGAACTGCAGGATGAGCCTAACATTGGAACCTATCCTGGGAAAGAAACTACCTGGGACCCCACTCTAAACGGTCTAAGAATATTTCATGTCTGTATTCCCACAAGGTCTAGCTGATGCTTGGCACATGTGAATAGTTAGTATTTCCTGAATAAACACCTGATTGAAAAAACAAAAAATGAAAAAGTCTGATACCAAAGGCATCTTTGTTACATTCTTAGAATTCGTTAGAAAAGCAACTTTACTGAATATGAAACGGAAACACCAACCCTTTTCCCATATTCAGTTGACTTTCTCTCACCAATACCATGCATGATGCTAGCAAAAAGGGCATCAGCGGTGATAGTGGAATTTCAACCCATCACAACATAAGGGGAATTTTTTATAACACTCAAACCTTTCTTGACAACATCTCTATGCAGGTCATATCATGATCTATTTGCCATTTGTAAAGTAAAACACCATCATGGAAAAGAATATTTAATGTCGTAAAGAAAAACCCTACCTTTCCCAGCTTATAAATGTCAGATTACCCACTCCAGCTGCATGGGGAAAAAAAGGAATCGTAAAGTAAGATCATAGCCTCCTGAGATTTTTGAATCAAAATGGAAATTAAGAAATGAAGGTTTAATAATCCTTAATATTTGTTCTTTGGGAAATCTGCTATTTGTTGAGGGGGGGGGCTGCCATACATTAGGGGATGGACAGTTGAGATGAGGCTACTTTTCACCATCCTGCCCTTGCAGTGCTCATTTTTGTGAACTTTCTTACTCCAGGATTGTGTGACTATTAATACAATGTCTCCCTGGTGGCCTCACAGCATTAGATAGGCAAAGCCTGAGGATATGCCACCCCATGGGCCTGAGCCCTGCTTTAAAATGTAAGCGAGGGGACCCGGGATAACCAAGTGCCTTGTGTTGTCCAACTGCCTCTGCCTTTTTTGGTCCCAACATTGGTGGGGATTTAACATTGATGGACCATTGATGGTCCCAACATTGATGGTCACTTAACATTCACTACAGATGGATAAAATGTCTCTTCCTCCAATCGTTCACAGAAAGAAAATTCAACGTTCCTTTGGTTACTTACCCCAGGACATCGCACCCAGCTCTCAGACATGTTGGAAAGCATTCTGGCAGTACCAATGGGGCAGCCATGCTGTCTGAAGACATTTTAGTCCACTCGATACAATGGACAAATGTTGGACATTTATTCTGTATATTAACTCATACTCAATGGTTTATTGATATAATGATATCATTTATGAAAAAAATTATTTGGTTTCAGACTTTCCATCACAAGTTTTACAATCTCAATGTGCATACTATATAATCTCTACTCCTCCTTATTGACTTACGTATGAGCTCAAAGAGAAACAAATAAGGATATTCATTTCAGAAATTATCGCACTGGCAAAACAATTATTAAGATTCTAAATGTTCTTTAATAAAGATCTGGTGAAATAAATACTATGCATAACAGAATAAGAATGACCCTCTCACACATAACAACTATAAACTGTGAAGAAAATACAAAAAAAAAAAAAAACTACCTGAGGACTCTACAGAGAGAATAACAATTAGCAGATTTGAAGAGGAAGTTGAAACGTAAAGAAAGAGACCAGCGTGGGTAAGTTTCCAATTTTTGTGTCTTTGCCTCATGGTGGACAACAATATAAAAAAGCTCACCATCTTTCTGGTCTAAGGGACCAGAGATAAAGCCTGGGATAAACACTGATGTTAATCTGAATGACTGTTTTTAACACTAGGCCATACGTTGCTGCCCTGGTTTAATAATATGTGCAAAAATGCAAATTATTGACTATTGATTTTAACCTTTGAAAATTTAACGAAGGGCCATTTCCCTTGGGTGTGGGAGGGGACAAAAAGAACATAATAAATGCACACCAGAATCTACAGAAGTTTCACCATATCTTGGAAGCCATTCATAATACAGATTAAATTTTTAAAAAGCCCTGCTGTAGGGTAAGTCCCCTTTGTGATAGAGGCCTAGAGAAGGTTGGCAGAGCAAACAATATCATGAATTAAAAAAATCCAGATAAAAAATATCTTTAAGGATGGGGATGCCCTGGTAAGTCAATCTCTAACAATTTGCACTTAAATCTAAATACTTAATTACAAATGTACGGTACAGAATAACAAAAAGATATGGCACCGTAGCCTCATAAATAAAAAAAAAATGTTATGGAATTCTGATAATAAGCTCCACCATATGCCACAAATTATATTGTGTATTTGCCAGAAAAACAAATGTAATCTTCAGTTGCTTTAATGGATGCATACGTTTCTAGACCTGTACTGCATAATATGGCAGCTTCTAGCGACATGTGGGTACTTAAGTTAAATTTACTTTCTTAAATAACACCGAAAATGAAGTGTCTCAGTCACATTATCCACACCTCAAGTGCTGAAGAGTCGGTTGCATGTGGGTAGGTAGCTGCCATATTAGCATAGATATAGAACGTTTATGTCATTGCAGAAAGTTCTGTTGGAAAATGCTGCCTGGATCAAGTGAGGTTAAGAGTCGGGCAGTGCTCTGCATTGGGCAGAACACATCTGGCATCGTAGACACATGCTATTTGCCACTCAGAAGCAATTCCTCCCTTTTCCTGTATGTACTACGAGAAAATGTCCCCTTCCCATTCTCAGCCAGGCGATGTGTGTGGGATTGGTGCCTCCCAATCAGGGAAGAGAGATTATTAGCTTTATAAGAGGAGACCCTCATGGCTCCCTCTGGGCTATGTGGTACAAAGATGGGAGATGCAGAACTGAAGCAGGTCTTTTGGTAGTACAAGTGGAGAGTCCAGACTTGCTGGGAAGTCACCAAAAGGTAAAGACAACACTATAGATTATAGAGAGGCAGAGGGAAACTGAATACTTGGGGACATTGAACCTTTGGATCAAACTTCACCTGAAGCCTACTGTACTTCCTTTTCATTACATGAACTTATAACCTCCCTAAAATGTTTAAGTCACTGAAGTTGGGTTTCCTATCACTTAGGACATGAAAAGTCCTAAATGATACCCTTGATAAATTGAGTTCAGTTGTGAGTATTCCTGTTTAGATAATGATACAGCATAATGGAATGTTTTCAGAGGAGAAAAACCAGGAGGGTGAAAGAGCTTCAAGGAAATATCTCTCTTCTATTCCCATGACCAAATTAAGTCTTTTTTCCCAGGCCAGCCCAAGTGGCTGATGTGACCAATTTGACATTTCATAAATTCCCCTGGGAAGAAAGATTCTAAAAGCTTTCAGTCCTCATTTAAAGTAGCATGGTAGAAGGAAGAAGGACCATTTGATGAAGTCACTGAATCCACAAATCTCCCGGTATTGGCAGGACAAAAAATAAGTTAGGAAATCATGTAAAATTACTTTGCTTTTAAGTCTAAGTGACATTCATACCAGCACAAGACTGCATTTTAATAACTGCACTACTGCAAAATGTGTCACGTTGGCTGCATATTATAAAAGAAAACCAGTGGATATTATTTTTGTGTCATTTTCCAATTCAGTACATTTTTATAAAATTCTATATATTGAGTTAATATTTTAAAGCAGTGTATATAATGAAATTTGAAATACCCTTTGAAGGTAGCTCTTCTAGAAGGTTGATAGAAATATCTAATAAAGGGCTAGAGAGAATTGTTTTTAGTGGCTTGAGGAGATAGAAAGACTTTCTGTGTACTCTCAAAACTGTTCTTAAACTCCTATTTTTGTAGTTAAATCACCTAAGATTCTCATTTTTTTCCCTGCCCTACACTTATTGGAATGAGAAAGTATAGATTCTTCAAGGGTTACAAATTCTAATGCAAAAGTACATCATCTTGTCTCCACAATGGAATCACTTGTGGGGGTTTAAAAAAAATGTATGCTATTGAATATAGAATTACGATATGAACCAGTAATTCTGGCCCTAAGTATAGACCCAAAAGAAAGAAAAGCAGGGATTCGAGCAGATACATGTATAGCAATGTTCATAGTAGCACTATTTCCAACAGTCCCAAAGAAGAAACAATCCAAATGTTATAGAAGGAAAATGTAGTGTATACCTACCATGAAATATTATTCAGCATGAAAAGGGAGAAAATTCGGACACATACTACAACATGGATGAACCTTGAAAATACTACGCTAAGTGAAATAAACCAGACACAAAAGGACAAATATTGTATTATTCCACCTGTGAGAGCTACCTAGAATAGACAAATTTATAAAGACAGAAAATAGAAAAAAATAAAATAAAATAAAAAGAAAATAGAACAGTGGTTACCAGAGGCTGGGAGACGGAATAAGTGAGTTATTTTTTTAATGGGTACAGGGTTTATGTTTGCAATAATGAAAACGTTCTGGAGATGCATGGTGGTGACGGTTGCACAACAGTGTGAATGTACTTAATTCACAGAATTGTACACTCAAAATGGTTTTAATGCTAAATTTTATGTCATGTACATCTTACCACATTAAAAAAAATATTGATGCCAGGGTTCGACCTCCAGTATTCTTACATAGTTGTTTTGGGGTGTGGCCTAAATACTGGAACTGCAAAGGCCACTCAGGTGTTTCTAATGTGTGGCCTCATGCCTCAGTGTCTGGGCAGGTGACATACATAAGTGAAAACAGTGATGGCCCCGAGGGGATACAAGTCCCATAGCGCCCAAATCTGAATTCTTAAAAGAAACGTGTATCTCAGTGTTAAGAAAATCTAATTTTGAAATCCACCTAACTCATTCAAATAAAAAAAAAAAAAATACCAATTGACAAAATAAAGTATGTCTGAAAGCTCATGCTATCTGTAGGCCATGGGATAGCAACCGGCTCAGTTGGCCTAGGACTCTCCTGTGTCAGTACCAAAAACATTGGCAAATTGCCCCAGTCCCTGGCAAACTGGTAAGGTTAGTCACCCATATGGGCTACTGATTTACATCTCCCGCTCTGAAGAGGCAAAACAACACACATTGATTGGATTTGCCTTCAGTGGTCACAGACCGGTGACAGTACATGGTGTGGGCTCAGAGGGGTTTCATCTTTCTATGATCTTCATCGCCAGTCCCTTCGCCTAAAGCCCGTCCAAACAAACATGCATTCTAAGTAAAACCAGCAAACTTGCTAAGCAAACCCAGCCTTTAAGACCAATCTCACTGCACTCTTCCTCATTAGGTTTGTGCATTCAGGCCCCTTCTATAGAAAATTTGGATCCACCCCCGGGATAAGGAACAATTCTGGGAAGAAAGCCCCACGGTCATGGCTGCGGGGCCTCATTCTTCTGTATTATAAACAATGTCCTGGAAACATTATGGAAAGAAGTGCTTGCTGCACAAGGGTTTCCGGATGTTGCTTAAGGTCCTCAATTGGTCAGGTTTCTACCAATCTCCGTGGCTCTGACCATTTTTTTAACCTTGTGGTCAACCGTTCTGGTTGGTGATCTTTCTTTGGTGGATAATTGATCTGTTAATGACAGTGTTTGGGGTTATTCTGGTTGCCCTCTTTCTGTCTGGTCGCATGGTAAGATGACACTTTCTCACTCCCTTGATGGTAGCTGTGTGACTTGCTTTGGCCAACAGAATGTGGATGGAAGTGAGGTGTGTCTCTTTCATGTGAGGCATTTAGTTGCTGGTGCTTAACACCAACCTTCTTTTTTAACCTGTCTTGGCAATTGAGGAAGGGTGTGTCAAAATGACTTTCATTAGCCTGGGTCTCTGAGTGACTAACCATGCTGCACATGTAGCGAGCACAAGAATTTAATTTTTTTTAATTTTAATACAACCCTGGGTTGTATTAAACCATGGTGATAGTGTTACAGCAAACCTGACCAGGAAACAAACCGAGAGCCACACAAGAATACTGCAAAACAGGCTTTTATTACTCCAGCGGGCTCACCGGGGTCTGGCCTCCAAATTCTGAGCAAAATGGGGTCTAAGCACGGTGGCTTTTATGTATTACAGAAGCAAATGGTTACAAAGTGCGCAAGATTGAGGTCTGGTCACATGTTGCTCTATAGTTCCTTAGTCATGCTATTTTGCACAAGATTGAAATCTAGTCAAAGGTCACTCTTTAGTTGCTTAGTCATGCTAGTTTGCAGTTATGCTACTATTAGGAAGAGAGTGGAAAAATTCTCCCTTACAATAGGGGGCTACTCGTTACTGTAGCATAATCTAATCTGTCTTGACTGGTAGGGAAGCAAAATCACATATGTGAATCGAGTGATGTGGTTCATATCTGGAACAATTTTGAATGCATAGCATACTATATGAAATGCATTCCTAAAATTTAAAATTATTTATGTCGACCTTTGCTAACAAATGTCTAGGTAAGGAAGTAAGCTTCAGCTCTAACTACTTGTTCCTCTAGACCACTGCTGTCTAAAAGAACATTCTGTGATGATAGAAATATCCTATATCTCTGCTGTCCAATACAGTAGCCATTGGCCACAAGTGGCTGAGCTACATGAGCTTGAAATGTGGCTAGTGCAACTGAGGGATGCATTTTAAATTTTACTTAATTTTAATTAAATTTAAGTCACCACAGGCACCTATTAGCTATTATTATATTTTGGGCAGCATAGCTCCGGACAACCTAGTCCTTGCCATTTCAGATAGATTCTCACTCCTAGAACTTTCTTTCCCCCATGCCTTTGTGTACATTGCTTCCTCAGCTGGAGCACTTTTATTCGTTGAATCTGTATTCATCTTTCAAGGTTCACATCAGTTGTGATTTTCTACCTGCAATAGAAGTTCCATGTGGCACTTTTTGTGCCTTGTGTGGTAATGATCTTCCTTTGTCTTCTGAGTTAGTTGGGGATATCTGTCTCTCCCACACCACCCTTTATATATATCCTGAGGACAACAACCTTGTTATTTATTTGTGTGCATCCCATAGGCCTTATTCCTGGTAGGCACTCAATCGAGAGTCTGGAAACCTCACATTCATTTACAAACGGCCCTTCACATAGCCTTACAGGTGAGCCCCAAGTGTAGCAGGAGGTTCCAAGGGCTATCTGAAGTGGAAACACTGGCCCAAGGCTCAAGTTTGTCCTGGGTTGTGGAAAAACAAAAAACAAACTTTTATGAGCAGTAACTTTATCACAAGGAAGAGAGAACACAGGGTCCCCTTTTGCAAACTCAGCAACATCATTAAAAATTGGTTGGTAAACTTTAGAACTGAGTCATCACACTTTTCCCCAGCCCCTCAATAGGACAGCTGTGGGAGAGTGAGGATACCTCCCAGTGCTCTGGGGCAGGGCATCCAGGATGTGTATTCTGGTCTCGCTGAGGAGCAGACGGAAGATAGTGTGCTTTGGAGTGAGCCAGGCTTTGGATGGACCAAGGCTGCCCATGTCATGGCCAAGGGTCTTTCATTTGCAAGAACCAGAAACGATCTCAAGCCAATGGAAAAAAAATTGTAGAATGTCTTGTAAATCCAATTATAGCCGGACCTGCTAGATTTTATTCCAAAATAACATGAAACAATCACTGGACAACAACAGGATCTTAGGATAGATCTGACAAGTTCTGCCAACCCAGCAAGTATTATGGAGACCAGTATGGTACATGTGGCCCAAGCTTGGTTCCCAAGTCCTCAGTGACCCCAGAACACGCTATTCTTCTTTGCTGCCCCCAAAATCCACAAGTACATCATTCACAGGAAGAAAAATGCAATGATTGTCCATTACACAGACCACATCCTTCATACCCTTTGTTTTGAAGGCCTGAGGGTGCCTTCATGCTATACCCATGTATTAGGCAGCCTGATGCCTTGATGCTCTCCTTGCCTCCTTAGGGAAGGTGGATAGCAAATGCATCCCCCAAATAGTTCCAATCATCTCAGTTCCTTTTCCTTCTCTCCTTACACCATACGCCAAACCCAGGAGGCAGCAGTGGATGCAGAGCTCCTCAACTCTGGCTATACCACCTACTTGCAAAGATTATGAAAGTCATAAAAATGTCAACTTCTGTATTTCAATTCTGTAAACTACACATGCATAAGTCTCTTCACTCACTCCCCATCTTTACAACTTGAGCAAGAAGGTTTCAGCTTCATGCTTGAATAGAATGGCACCTGCCCTTTTGACAGGTGGAAGCACAGACATTTCTCCATCTTGCTTGCCAGAAACAAGTCCCGGGCTGCGGATAAAGAACACTCTGACACTGTCGTTCCCTTACCTATTGGCATGGACAAAGCCCTCAAGGAACAGTTATCTGTTTAAACTGAGAAATATCAGTTGCGGAATGGTAGGCCTAGAAAATATGTGATTTCATTGAATTTCTACAAGTAAGTAATGCTAAAATAAAATAATGGCAGCTAAAACATATTGAACTTCAACTCTATGCCGGGCACTTAGCAGAGTGCTCTATGCACTTTATCTTATTTAATCTTCATGACACATGATCATTTTACAATTGAGGAAATAGAGGTTCGACTGTTTGTGGAAGGATGCAGAGCTAGTGAATAGTTATTTGAAAATTGGCAGTCTGTCACCGGAATCCATGCTTTCTCTTACACCTCCTTTTCTCTGTTTAACCTCTATTCAAGCACTTTAATTTATATAATATAAATAAGTATATGTTATATATTAACATGTTATATTTATATATTGCATTATATCTGTATATCACTCCAAAGTTAGAGATGTGTGCTGCTTTAATAGAACTAGTGTCTATAGACAAGCATGGTTGCAAGAATTTTTGTTATAACCCAAGAAAGAAATTTGGACAATATTGACTACCTCATGAGGTGAACTCTCCATCCCTGAGGGGTATTCAAGCAGGACCAAAAGATTATTAATTACCAGTCAAGAATGTTGCAGAACAGATTTCTGCCATGGATGGGTAGTTCAGGTAAATGACTCTAAAGCTCTATTTTGTTTGTAGCATCATAGGTGAACAGATTTAAGAGGTTCCCTTTTAGATTTCTGCCCAGTTTGCTCTCTCTGGGATGATTCTCCCACAATCCAGAAGGATGCAGGGATGACCTTCTTGAACTCATGCTGGTTCAGCTTGACTCTGTCCTTAGCCATAGATGAGTGGATCAGAAGACATTACCAGGTCCAAGATGAGCCAATTGGCCTCCCTTTCTCGGGAATTTGGAATTGGGATGCAGGAAAAAAGCAAGTCTCGGTTGATCTCTTGAACAGAGAAAATTTAACCCAAAGAATGCTGTGTTCACCATGTAGAACAGGGGTAGCTGGTGCATGAAGTGGGAGAAGCAAAGATGAAAAGTGGTGAAAAAAGATGTCCTGTGTACTAATGCCCTCTAAGACCAGCAATGGTTCTTTCTGAGGGCTTCGAGGTCTATGAGATAGTCCTGTATCTTCATAATAAATTCCCCTAAATGACGGGTACGTGTTACTTGTAACCAACCAGAAGAGGCTCAACTAAGAAAGGGACACATAGGGATCAGCCCTCCTTTTCAAGGTTGGTAGAACAACAAAGACTCCTTGCCTTGCTCTGCCACAGCAGAGCTGCAGCTGGCAGGCTGGGACAGGTCCACCCCCTTCCTCGTTTACCTCCCCTTTGCTGCTTGTGAGTCCTTGAACGCTCAGGGGATTCCATTTCTATGTTAGGGGAGTTGTATGAGTGCAAGGGAGATTTATGGGGCTTTGTTTAATTTAGCTGTAGCTTAGAGGGTTTAGTAAAAAAGAAGGGTGCAAGTGAAAGAAAGGTTAGCTAACAAAGGAAGCTCAGAAACCTACGTTTTAGACCAAATCCAACCATTGCATCGCAGAATTCAGCCCAAGCCTCATTCTCTTTAGGTGTGCAAGACGCTGTGTTGTCATTTCTACAGAAGTTCATAAAGATCCTTGGTTCACAGGATAAATCACCTCTGAGAATAGTTTTGGGGGTGAAACTAGTAAAGCCTGTCTACTGCTTACCAGGGAAAAACTTGGGGTCATCTCTTGAGCAAACTCTTACATTGGGCATGCTTAACAGGGAGAAACACTACCCCAGAGAGACAAATAATCTTCCTATTCTTGAGGAAGTCTGGACTGTTTATACAGCACACATGGACAACTCATAATTATTCTTAAGTAACCCTGAGAATTTTAACATGAATTGAGTTATGTGTTTCTTGTTAAATGGATCAAATTTCAACAAAGCCCGGGAAACATCTTGAAAATCGCATGAATGCAATTTCCAAAGAAAACAATCCAAGAATTACTGCCAAAAAGTTTTATTTCCACTAGGAAGGAAAAGAAGAGTTTCATTTTGCCCCCCACACAGACTGTATGTTCAATTTGTGGTCTGCAATGGAAAATTCTGCTGATTTTGCTAAATTCAGGGGAGGAGAGAAATAAAGGGGACTATTGTTATGTGAGTGATAAAACTGTCTTTCTTTTTCTAGTATTAATATGTTATTAGAATTTTCAATTCGATTATACAAATACTGAGTTTTACTGGTGTGGGAGGTACCATGAGTGGGAGGGGGACAAAATACTTAACACATGATGCCTGTCCCCTGGGTCTTATAAATCAGACACACAAGTAGGGCACTGCCAGCCCACACAGCACCCTTTGTAAATTAGAAAAAGATGCCCCTTCCGGGCAGATGTTGCCTTGTGGGTAACCAGTGAGCAACCAGAGGACATTTGTGCAAATTAAAAAAAAAAAAACCCACCTCTTCCTCTGGTGGGTACAATCTTGTGCCAGGATGAACATCTTGATTTCATCTTCTCTCCCTTTTGACCAGGGTACCAGTCACACTTCTGACTGCAACATTCCTGCTACAAGACATATAAAGGAATAATCTGAGAGTCACTCCTTGCCTAAACGGATGCAATGCAGCTACCATTCTCAAACTCCAGTAAGGAGAAGAATCATGGCA
The DNA here is from genome assembly GCA_008750895.1 of Mirza zaza. Classification (NCBI taxonomy): domain Eukaryota; kingdom Metazoa; phylum Chordata; class Mammalia; order Primates; family Cheirogaleidae; genus Mirza; species Mirza zaza. Next base: position 79,151 of record VSMD01110307.1, on the reverse strand, counting down.
GCTTGTTAAAATGCCTGAGCCTCACCTTGGATATTCTGATTCAGGATGGCTGAGGAAATATCTGCATGTGTAAAATGTTCACCCAGGTGTTTCTGATGCAGATGATCCAAGAACACTTCAAGAAGTCCAGGTATAATAAGCTAGGGGTCATCTGGAAAGAGAAGCGATCAAGGCTGGCTGAACTTATTGAAGAAGACCTACAGAAGATGGAGAATTTTAGTCATGTCATAACTAAACTATAATTTCTGGAACTTTTGCCTTAGTAGAAAAAAATGTTTTTATTTCCCAAAATGGATGAGAAAAGCTCAGATAGGCTTATTTGAAATTGTCCAGAAGAGAAAAATGACAGCTGAAGAAAATTGTTCCTAAGATGAATCCCCAAAATTAGTTTTGTTTGGGGAACTGAAACCTTTTAGCCATTAGTACTAACTTCTGCCTTTGGAAAAAAATATATATGTTTTTTAAAATTTTTATTCCATTTTAATATTATTCTTTTTTTTTTTGGATAAGAAAAATAAAATGATAAAGAATCCAAATGTCAGCTGAGACTATGAAGAGACTGGCAATGTCACCAAGACACCCAGAGACATACTTCTGCAACCGTCTTTCCTGTCTGCTTCCCAGAATGTTCTTCTAGCAGCACCCCTAACTCTCTCAGGTGCCTCTGATAACGCCCTTGCATACTTATTAAAACAACCCTGGCTTCTGTCATGACAAGGTTTTCTCTGGAAATGGTACTGCTGTGCATATGGGATTGTGGTTTCCATTAAAAATTTTCGTTAGTGTGTTTGAGGCCTTCAGCCCAGAGCTTTATACTTTTCTAAAAAAACAATATTCTATGATAATAAGCAAACTCTAATCCAAAGCATTCTCTGGCACTGAAAACTTTCTTGTTTCATTCTTCTCATAGCAATATCTACTTTTTGTTGGTTATATGATTCAGGAAAAGGAAGCTTTACCATTATTATGGGGCCAACCTTCCATCTTTGTGTTTTTTTCTGTAGTGGAGGCAATAGTTTTATCTATAAAGACCACATTTGAGAAAGCTCAGAGTAGATAAAAGTGACCAGAGAGAGGTTCAATAGCAACCCATAGTATAGCAGTCCCATGACATAGCAGTCCCGGTGCTGGGATGACAGGACAAAAGCATAGCATCTGTTAATCATTAGATGCTTAACAGGGTCCTTCACCTGTGTAAAACCTTGAGCAGTACAGCATTTCCAGTTGGTTTGAGTCACCCAGCCCAAAAGGCAGCATGAAAATTGGAAGTAATCCCATTTGAAGTGATGGTGGGCTTTTCTACCTTCTTTTTCATAAATCAAGAGCACCATCCCATCAACAAAAATTCTGTTTATCTTTCTTCTGATCAAGTTCATTGGTTTGTCAATGCTTCCTAATGCAGACCAAAACTGAACTGATAGTCTGTAGAGAAAGGGCAAATGAAACTCTTCTTTAATATGTGAAAGAATTGTTTCCCTCTTGTCAATTTTCTCCAGGCCATTCATGTCCATTCGATTAGGAAATTATTCTCTGGTGAGTAAATGATCTGTTAAGGCTCCAATAAAATAAACAAATATTTTTAAAAACAGTACTTCTAATTTCATTCCAATTCCACATCAAGTATTGAGTACCTTTTATGAACTTGGAACTTTGCAGAGGGATGAAGAGGCAGTATAGGATGCACAGTGATTACGAGTGTGGACTTTGGGTCAGACAGGCATATTTGGGTTTGACTCCCATCCAGGTCTGGGACTTATTGGCTGTGTATCCTAAAGAAAATTGTTTTATCTCTCTGAGCTCTCTTAGAACCAAGATAAGATCATCTAACCCTATATAGTTGTTTAGGACTTAAAATGGTAAGTGAGGTAGCACACTCATTGACGCATAACAAGCCTCCAATGTGCAGTAGGGATTATTATACAAAGACGAAAATCATATATAGTTTTAGCTTAAAGGCATTCACCTTCTAATAGCAAGGATGCACAAGCTTTTTCTGTGAAGAGTCAGGAAATAAATATTATAGGCTTTGTGGGCCAGTCTATCTCTTTTGTAATTACTCAACTCTGCTGTTGTAGGCTGACAGCAGCCATAGACACATGTAAATGAATGAGCATAGCTATGTTCTAATAAAACTTTATTTACAAAGGTAGGCCATAGGCCAGATTTGGTGACCCTTGGTCTTATAGAACAACTTATTGTAGCTTATTAAACTCATTGAGAATTAGAGCTGGTGCTTTTGCCCCCCCTCTCTTTCCTGAAAGGAATGTTTGGTGGCTCCCTAAATAGATTTTTATCCTAATTAGAGTTCTCCCTGAATACATCTTCTAATTTGCAAAGGAAATAGGTTATGTGTAATGGTGGCAGCTTTGATGTTACATTTTGCTAGCATAGTGAGCAGTGGATTTCAGTTAACTAATAGACTAATGTAGCCAAATATATATAAGTTTATATAAATATATATAATTTATACATACTACATAAATGTCAGTGACTCAATATCAGCTTTGCCTGGAATACAACTCCAATAAGAAAGCATAACTCATACCAGCCATCAGTGATGGCTGTGGAGTCCCCACCAAATCACTGTAGGGACTTACTGCTCTTTCTTATAAGACTATTTTGAAAGCACCATCCAGACTGATCGATGTATTTGATACCCAATTATGATCATACAATAGTTTGCTAAGAATTCTACTGGGACCATGAGTTTTTTTGCAAGGAAAGTACCTGGCATACAGTCACATAAGCAACCCAAGACAAGGGGTATAATCAGCCACTCCCAGGATCCCGCATGTCTCGAGCCTCTAGCCCAGAACCTCTCTCCCATAGCCTGTGTAATCAGTTCCGTATACAGCTGATGCCACCAAAAATTGGAATGTCTCTGCATTATATTTCAATTAATTTTTGGTTAAAATTAGTAAAATTTTGATTCAGTCCAACCTAAATGATAAAGAAACTTTATTATTCATGTACATGAAAAGTCCAAAGTAAGGCCATGCTTCATGTGAGGTTTATCCAGAAGCTCAAACAATGTCACCAGAGTCCCCATTTCTCTCTCTCTCTGGTCTACCTTCTACTGTGACATCTTCATCTAAAAACTGGATGATTTCACATTCAAAAGATTGCTCCTAGCAGACTCTGGCTTATCTGTTTCCTTAGTCACATGCTGCAAGCATGAGAATGTAGTTTTCTCCCAGTGCTCTCAACAAAATCCAGAGAACTGTTGTTATTTGCCCAGCTCAGGCTATTTGCTTACGCCTAAACAAATCACTGTGGCTAGGCAGATAGGGTACTCTGAATGGCTTCGCCATAATCACATCCTGAGGTCAGGGTGAAGTTGCTTCCCCTGGGAAACTGGAGCTGTTGGAATGGGGAAGAAACAAACTAATAAACAAATGACCAACAAGGTCTTCTGCACTGATGAGCAATTTATGTGTGCTGTGATGACACACAGAGATAAAGAATATTTCCTGCACTATCATACCCCCTCCCCCTGCAGCTCTCCACCTGCCCCCAGAACACGCAGTGCCTCCTAACCATGGAAAACTTGCAGAGAGCTAGACTCGTTCCACGTTCCACATCCCTGGTATTCTTTGGCCACCTACAGAAATGTTAGCCCCTCTGTCATTTGTCCTTTCATGTAGTCTTGTTTACATCTGGCCAAATAACTCCTTTTTTTCCCCCCAGCCCTTGCCCCATGCCCTTAGAAAGCTCCACTACATGAATCACACATTGCCCTGCCTCCTCAGCCTCTTCACGTGTCCTTCTCACATCATTCAGCTGAAATTGGCGTCCCCTAAAGTCTAGATCAGTATGTCTATATCCAAATATTTATTCAAACTCTCCACTTGAATATCCCAGAGATATCTAAAACCCAGCATGTTGCAATTGGAAATCATTACCTTCCTCAAACCCACTCCACCACCTGCACTGGCTTCAGAGTTCTCTGTCTTTTTATCCCTCTCTCTTTATTCATAGAATAGATGATAGATAGGGAGAGATAGCCATATGTACATATGTATGTATATGTGTGCTTACACACATTATAATTTTAGACATAAACTATTAATATTTGAATTGAATTGAACTGAACTCCAAAAATAACCAAGTAGGTAAGATTTTAAAGCTATGATACTCTAGGTGTCCTTAAATTAATACTATTCATGCCCTTAAATTAATACTCTTGTATTAATTTAAGAATATTAAATTCTTAGGGAACAACTCAAGAGAAGATATTATCAGTGTATCTCAAAATGTTATAGCATACATGCTCTGCAGGATTTTAAATAGATAGAAGTGTTCCAAGCTAAAAAGAGATTGAGGACACTGAGTTAAACAGTAGATTGATCTGCTGCAGGCATTCTCAGGGCTTTTATAATAATATGCTAATTGACACTATGACTCTCTACAAGACAGGGAAAGAGCATGCAGCATTTTCAGATCTTTTTTTAAACAATACAATCCTCTCTCTCACTTCTATCTATTAATACCTCCTCCCTTACACATATACACACACACACTCACACATGCACACATACACTTTCACATTTAATATTCTTTGGAATGTACTTTGAGAAATGTTTACATTGGCTTATCTGGTTCTCCTCAACAAATAATATCATTTTCTCCAAAACCTTTCATCTCAGTGATTAACAACTTACTTCATAATCTGTGATGAATTTTACCATCTTATAAACCTACATCTTTCAGAGCTTATTAGGGGAATAAAAATGAGGAAATAACCACTACATAAAGCAAATAGAAAAGAAAAAGAACTGTACCACAAGTTGTGGATTGGAATCACTGTAGCAGACCACAGAAGGATGTAGGAGACACTGTTTTTGTCCATTTACCATCCATTCCCCCTTCCTTTTTCCTAGAGGAACCCTAACTTTGGGTATCAACTTCTCCCCCATAAAGCCTTGTGCCTTGAAAAATTTGAGCTCATCTCTAGCTATAAGAGTAGCCTGATTGGTTTACTAATAATCCCATCCTCCTTGTCTGTGATTATTTCAGCAAAAGCACATGATTCAATCCTGCTCAACATGTCACAAGTCTCACTACCTTTAAGCCGCCATGCTGTGAGGAAGCCCAAGACACTTAGAGAGGCCATGTGGAAGGTCTCTGGTCATTAATCCTAGCTGAGGTCAGCCTTCAAGTTATGCCAGCTAAGCCCTGAACTATGAGTGAGGAACCGTCCAGGTGATTCTAGCCCCCAGTTGTTCTAGTGACCCTCAGCTATTTCAGTTATCCTAGCCAGCTGAGGGCCCAGACATCACAAAGCAGAGATAAGTTATCACCACTGTGTCTTGTCTGACTTCCTGACCCACAGTATTTGTGAACATAATAAGCCAGTGGTTGCTCAGTTTGAGGCTGGTTTGTTATACAGCTATAAATAACTGGGACACCTGTCATTCTTAGTTTGGTTTCATAACATAGAGGCTTATGGCCTAGGCTTCCTTTTTAAAAGAAAAACAAATATTAATAATTTTGAGAAGAGCTTGAATATTTTGTGACTCCTCCTCTCAAATTTTGATGTAATTAGAGACACCCTGGTTAGGGATGGTGCTTGATATTCTATTGAGTTCAGTTTCCTTTTTCTAGAATTCTGAGGAATAAGATACAGCTCTTGATATGCTATATCTGAAAACTGTTAGAATTCTCAGAAATTCTTTGAAATTCAATATTATGTTTCTGTATATCTGGCTTGAGAGGTTTTTACTATTAGACAATTTTTAAATCAATCCCTATAGAATGAATAGCTAATTAAAGTCAAAATACATTTACCCTTAAGTTTTTTTTTTTTCTTTTTTGTTTTGTCTTAGCATTCCTATGCTGTAGTCAATGTTGGCTTTTATCATTTGGAAATCTTATAAATTCAGTTTGTGAATAAAAATATTCTATCATTTCCTAGCCAATTTGTTTTTTTAATACCAAAATTGTGCTTATTCCTCTGTAAATGATGAAGACAGGCAAAAACTAATGCAAATTTCTAAGAACATTTTCATGTTTTTAAAATGACTATACTGTTTCATAAAATAGCTCCACGAATTAGTAATTTAGAAAATCTGTTTCAGACTAAAACCAAGTTCTAAAAATGAAACCATTCATTGATTAATTCATGTATTCATTCAATAAATATTTATTGAGCAGCCATTATGTGTTAAGCATTATGTTGGGCAATGGGCATTCAGAGGTGAACAAACTCAAAGATTTCTCTTAGAGGGATTCTAAAGAGATAGAAAATGTTGTCCTGGTGATTACATTCCTTGAACTTTGTTTCAGTTCCACTTCTGCAACAGCTGCAGAAGGTCTGAGCAGCACATTTGCAATATCTCCAACTACTTTGTCACTGTTGGCAATAGGCAGGAGGAATCTTAGGTGGAGCTGTTCTTCTACTAAATTAAACAATGATCAAAACTTTGCTCATTTTTTCCACCACTACGTGTCATCTAATTTCCCATAACCATCAAGATACTATGTGTATGACAAGTGTGCATGGGATCATGCACACAGCAAAAAGAAAACATGCACACACACACAGAAAAGAAAACAAATAAGGAAATATACTGAGTGGGGTATAATTTGCCCAAGAGTTAATAAACAATGTGTATTCAGCCCATAAAAGATATTTGCTACTTTAAGATGTTGTAAGAGACATCTGTTGTTTTGCCTGACCAGCGTCTGCTCGTTTTTCTAGTAACATCACCCTAATTTTTCCTGGGAACCACTGCTGTTCCTTTCTCAGTCTATATATTTTGAGTGTTGCAAACTCTACTCCTCGGATCCCAGGGAAGGCGTGTGATTTAAGCTGCCAATCAGCATATTGCAATCATCCTCAGGCCACAGTGATTGGCTCTGTGGCAACTATGTGACTCAAGCTAGTCCAATGAGAACTTAACCTGAGATCCTGGAACAGCCTGGATAGAGGAGCTTGGTCTTCCCAAGTTGCTCTGGGGTTGCTGACAGCATGTGATGTATCCTTGAGTCTTCTACTTCCAGCTGCCATCTTGCTGCCACATGGGGAGATTTGTCCAGAGAATGGAGCCAACCCAGAAGGCGGCAGAAATGAAATAAGGAGAGAAAATCACAACGCACAATATTTAAGCCATTTTTCCTAGACTAAAATTTCTTTAAATTTTTTTTTTGCTTTTTTTATTAGCAAACCTGCCACTTCTAGTAACTTCTGCTTCTCTAGATGTTTACAAACTAGCCAGCCTACATGTCTGTTTAAACACTCACTTTGCTCTGATACGCTGCCTTTCAAGCCATTAGAGAAAGATTTAGAGGTTAAAGAATGATGTGGTAGATAATTTATGTTTGAATCAACCTTCTATTTTATAGACTATGTTGAAAAGTGCCTATAAATATTTCTTCTTGGCATCGTCAGTAATCTTAATGGGTTAAGTGCCCAGCATATTCTACATGTCGTGCAATTCACAGTGATCTACCTGAGCACGAATGGACTTCCCTCTCATTTACCATTTCTCTTCTCTTGTTTCCATCACTGCTTCAAAGTCTGTCTCCTCTGCAGTTCAGGGCAGTAGATCTCTGAGAAGATCACTAAAATATATGTTTCTGGCCTCAAGCCCATGGTCCCGCCAATAGGATTCTGAGTTCTGAAAACCTAGATAGGAATCCAGGAATACCCATTTTTCACAAGAAACCCAGTCATTCCAACCCAACATGAGCTATTCTTTATGAAGTACTGGTTTAAGGGATTAGAATTCTAGGGGAGATCTTTACATATAATCTAGTCCAGTCTTTACCTCAACCATCCATTTCACAGATGTGAAAACTGAGGCCCAGAAGTGAAAACAAATGGTGTCAGCACTGGAAGACAAGTCTCTTAATTCTGTCCAAAGCCTTTTCCATTGAACTTGTGTAGTCTTCACATTCAAACCTGAGACAGAACATAGTTGTGCTCTCCCTTGCAGTCTGAAGTCAAGATTAAATTTTTAGAAAACGAAGATAAAAGCATAATGTGAGTCCTCTGAGCTAGGGTCATGCTATCCTGCTATGTCTCTGGTCAGTTATTTTGCATATAGGACAGAGAACATCTATAATGATAATACAGCTACAATTTACTGAGGATACAATATATGCTAGGTACTATGCTTATACACTTATTCTTTCTTTTAATGTTCATATCATCCCCAGAAAATAGGCACTAGAACTGCCTCCGGATGTGAAAAGTGAGGTTAAGTAATTTGCCCCAAGTCACTCAGTCAAGATGCAACAATGATTTCAATCCTAACAGTAGCTTACTTTTCTCCCTTTCTCTCTTCTTCACCCCAGGACTAGACCCCTGACTTCAGCCATCAAACCTCCAAATATAGACCATTTTTCATAAGAGAGGAGGAACTGGCAGTGTACACCATCCCCATCAATTACTTTAGAATAAATAAGCTTTATCTTTGCCAACAGAACACACGTTCTAAAATAAAGCCTTAGAAAGTTCAGCTTCCGGGGACATGCCAGAGATCGTTGAGCTTGAGTGCTCAGGAGTAGAAAGCAAAATTGGAGATATTGCTAATGATGATGGTGGCAGTGGTGATGATGATGATGATAAACAATAACCCCATTGGGAGCCAACAAGGTGCCAGACACTTCACACGGCTCTGTCTACATTATCTCTTTTACTCCTCACGACAGTCCTGAGATGTAGGAACCATTATTGATCCCACAGCTTTGATAAATTAACTGATTCAGAGACAGGTTAAGGAAATTGCCACAGTCCAAGTAATTTTAGGTAGTTGAGCCTTCTAAACCTGGTTATAATAGGATGGTGGTTAATGATAGAATTAAATGAATTGCCCAATCAAGATAGGTAAATCCCCAATTAAGAGTCTTTGGGAGTATCCAGAAAAGACCATGTCTCATGTTTCTTTTGTATTTCTCCAAGTCCCTAGGATGGTATTGATATGGAAAATAATAACAATAATATTGATTATTAATATGTTCTGAGAATGTACTCTCATGTGTTGGACACCTTTAGGCCTCTGAAAGCATTGTGTCATTTAGCCCTACAATCATCCCATGAGTTGGGATGGGTACTGTTACATCTACTTGCAGATAAAGAGGTGACATAACTTGCCCAAAGTCATTTCCGAGTTGATATCAAAGCCCTTGCTCAGACACACTTAACTAAATTACTCAAGAGAAGTGCTAAATATATATCTCTCTTCCAGTCTAAAAATGCTAGAAGATTCCATGGGTCTTTGTTAAGACACTATAAGAGCTTGACTATCCCCTTCCAGAAATAAGCCCAGTCTTAGTGGTTCTTGGTGGCTGAGAATCCTTCCAAGATATTGTGTCTGGAGTTGTCATTAACGTTTTTCTACAACACCAGAGTGCAATGACACAAACTCAAGACTGACCCATAGTGGAGAAGCCAGATGGGGTCAGGCTGGGGCTCAGCTTCTCCTGAAGAGAAATGAACTTTGTTTTGTTGTTTCCACAGATTTTCTGACATGGTGTCCATTGGACATAAGCAAAAGGCTCCCTTTCAGAGACTGGGCTATAATTCCCCAACAATGAATTACCAAAAAGCAAGATTTAAAAGCCATTTAGCTATATAGCCTACAAATATAACTTTAATAGCTTTCATTCCATTAAGGTTTTATTCTTTCTTTCTCCCTCTCTCTTCCTAACAATGCAGCTCCCTGGCTGATTTCCTGCCTGTGGTTTTAAGTTGGGTTGGAGAGTGTGGGCTAAACACGCAGCCCACGGTGAGCTCTCTCCCAACACCATCTGCACACTTAATTTGACACTGAATCATGCATCCTTCTGTCTTAATGTGTCTCTCATATTGCAGCTTGTATTGTTATTTAAATTTTTGCATGTTTAAGTCTTGTCTGTTCAATTAGCTTGTAAGTTCTTTGAGGTCAGGGACTTATGATTTATACCTTTCTGCCACCTCCACAATGCTGTTCAGTAAATTGCCAATGAAACATGTCAAAGGAGGCCTCTCACATGCTGTCTAAGTTCTGCCCCATGCCGTTCACTTTGTGGAGCCTTCCCAATCTTCATATACTTGCAGATCTTGTGTTGAAAGTGATATAACACAGGAAGGTGCAGTGAGAAGTGATGGTGGATGACGGGTGGCTGCTTTGGCTTAGATTTCAGCTCAGCTACTCATTAGCTGTCTGCCTTCAGCAACATTTTTAACCTCTTCCTAGCTCAGCATTAATATTATGGTGTTAATAATTGTGCCTACATTCTAGAGTCAGTTGAAGAATTAAGCGAGTTAACACATGTAAACTTCTTAGAAGAGGCCCTGGTAAATACTTTGTAAATTACTACTATCAATGCCCTCCAGCCAAAGACCACCAGGAAAACACCTGTTGTTGAACAAGTTGGGTTCATTACTCATGGTAGTGAGGGAGAACATACAACATGAAGAACGACAGGGCTGTGGTCCCCAAATCCTGGGCCACAGCCTGGTACCAGTCCATGGCCTGTTAGGAAATGGGCCACACATCACTGCCTAAGTTCTGCACACTACTTTCTCCACCCTCAGTCTGTGGAAAAATTGTCTTTCATGAAACCAGTTCCTGGTGCCACAAAGGTTGGACTGATGCCATTGGGCATCTCAGCAAGAGAGTGTTAGAAAGGAATTGTTGTTGGATATGAGTTTGTGTTAGGTGACTTCGGAGAGGGTTTAAGGAAGCAGAGTTTTGCTCTGAGTTGGATGCTATCAGGAAGCAGGGATAATTCTATGATTCGATATTTAAAGACATTTTATTTAGAAGGAGAGACTAGATGGAGGTTGAGTATCTAAACAAACCTCATGAAGAAGTAGGAAACACCAGAACACCACCAACTCTGTAACTGGTTAAGAAGCAGTGCTCACTCATATTCTCCAGGAGACAGGAAAGACTAATCATTTTTGCAGTTTGGACAATGGTAAAGTTTTTCTGTGTCCTGACATCATTATGGGGTGGTCCTGCTTTTGTCTGGCTCCATCGTGGTCACAGAGTGGCCTTGTCTGAGGCTGATGCTCTGTGACATTGTTTATGTTCAATAGGAGAAAACCAAGGCTTAGCTGACAGTCCTAGACTAGCTCCTAGATATCTGGAGCAACTTTTCTCTTTCTAAGTATGAAAAAAGTGATAATAATACCCACCACATTGAACACTTTCCAGACATCGTGCTGAGCAGTTTACCTACATTAGCTAATATCATTCTCATAACCACCCTGTAAAGTAGGTATCATTAATAACAATCTACAAAAGAGGCCCAGAGAAGTTGAGCAAACTTAGCCAAGGTGGCTGAGCTGGGACTTGGTGGAGTCTATGGAAACTCAAGACTGTCCAACTCCAAAGTCTGTGATGTTCTTCTGCCCTATGACAGCAGCAGCCTGTTGAGGACCTACACTGTGCCTGGTGCTTTGCCAGCACTGTCTCGTTTATTCATGATCCTTTCCTCAAAAAATGTGTGACCAGTATACGAGATGCAAGACTAACATCGACGTCTATCATATAAGGAGGATTATGATCCAAATTTGTTGTGAACATACAGGAGAAGAAGACATACATTCATGCATTCAATTAATATTTGTTGAGCTTCTCCTTCAGTGGGAAGCATCATGCTAAATGCCAGGTCTAGAGTTGCATGAGTGAAATGCGTGAAGTCCGTGACCTCTTGAAATTGCATTTTTGTGGCAAAGAGAAGTATTAGACAATTTTCTATATATAATTACACATTCAGAAAAAGCCTATGAAGATAGGGAACATATTTTTAGAGTAGACAGTAACAACCCTAGAGTAGATAAACAGCTCTACGAGGTGGCAGGTAATAATCTCTGGAGAGGTGACACTTTAGCTAAGACCTAATAGCTGCAGAGGAGACAGCTTCGAGAAGAGTCAAAGGAAGAGCATTCCAAACAGAGGGAATAGAATGTGGAAAGGACCTATGAGTAGGATCTATGAGTGGAATAAACTAGGCATATCCTGGAAAATTAAGAAGATCCAGGGTGTCCAGAGCATCTTGGCTTGAGATGAGATAGGGAAGATAGCCAGGCAGATCATTTATGGCCTTACAGGGCCAAAGAATCTAACGTTTTCTCTTCAATTCAATGGGAAACTATTGAAGGCTTTTAAGCAGGGGGATGAATTTATTCCAAATTAGAGCCTAAAGAGGGCTTGATGGCAGAGGGACATTTGAGTTGGGCTGTGGAGAATGTATATGATTAACAAAGGCAGAGATTGGCATATGAAAAAAAAAAAAAAAGCAGAGAATGTGAACAAAGGCATAGAGTCCAGGAACCACAGAACAGGTGTCAAGGTTGGTGAGTAATTCTGTGCTCCTTGAGAGGAAAGAGCATGCTGAGAGTGGACAGTATATGGGGAAGGCAATTCTGGAAATTGTTCTTGGAGTAAGATTGTTGAACTTGAAGTTTCTGTAGACAATGGGGAGTCATAATATTGAGGAGTGTAAGCTTGGCAAATGGAGTAAGAGACCTAATTTCTGCTTCTATTTGGTGCTGACTTACTTCTATGAATTGGTTTATGAGTGCTCATTGGCTCTCCTTGGACCAAACCTCATGATGAGAGAGCCAGAAAGATAGATTAAGGGTTGTTTATAAAGGCAAACAAAACAAACACAACCTTTGACGCTGGGGATATTGAAATGATTCACCTTCTCACCTTGCTAATGCTTTATATTATGATACTGTCATAAATTAAGTAGTTCTCAAAAAGTCTCAGACTTCTAGGTTTTGGCCGGCATTAGAGAAGGCTGATCCATATTCTGGACAAACATGCAACTTTTCTGTTTAGGCAACAAGGACTTTTGAAAAAAACTGTCTTTTGTTGTCATTTTGGCCATGTTTATAAGTTCCAGTAAACACTCAGACTCATTGCAATTGAATGGGGCTTTGTCCTCTGTTTGGACGAAACACCAATATGGATGTGGGTCTGGCGTCTGCCTTCATGAAAGGAGCAGTGAAACTGCATGAGTGGCGGAGTTTTCTGGAATGTCGTGTGGTGACTGTGGGCCAGACTATTGTAATTGTAAGCATTCCTTTTAATTGTCAGTAAAAGACCCACTTAATCTAAGCTTAGGGCAAAAATGGGGGGCATTTAGATAATTAAGAGTAGAGGACACCTCTTATTTTTGATCCCTAGCATCTACGCACCTTGCACCTGGTGACAGTATATCAACGTCCTGTGGAAAGTCAGCCGTTCCCTTCTCAGTCCATGGGCTTCAGTAGAGTTGGCCTCCCGGTGGCACCAGCCTGGCCATGTCATTCGGATCTGCTGGTCAGGATCACATTCCCACAGGCCCCAGGTACTGGATAAGGATGGTCAGTTTGAGCCATTGAGAACCATTAAGATTTTTACTGGCCATCCTGACAAAGGGCCTCGCTTCACTACTGAGAATACACCTAGCAGGGTACAGTGCCGGAAGTTTCTGGCAGCCATCTCCTGCGCAGGAGGGGTGAGCCTGCCAGACAGCTGAGAGGAAGTTGTACTATAGAACCAGAGTGGAGCATTGCAGAGAGAGAAACCATTCCATTGCTCGAGCCCTGATCAAGCTGTGCCTGAGGCTACTACTCACAGCTGGAATTTGCTTGAGTCCATTGGGATTGTGTTATTCTGTCCTTGCAAGTGAAAGACGCAAGGGCGTGGAGAGGATCTCATGAAACCTAAGAACAGGAGTTCCGATGGGCTCTAGAAAGAGCCTAGAAGCAGAAAATAGAGGCTACATGGAACCCCAAGCAGCCTTCTTCTAATTTCCATCTCTGCTTCTGCCTGGCTGTCTTTTCTTCCTTTTCTCCTTGCAGCCTGACTTCTTTTCTTCCACAGTCATCTTTGTGGGATTCACTCAAAAGATCTCAAGCTCTTGTTACACCCCCATATTGGGAAGAGATTAGCCAGAGTCTCTCTAGATAGATCCCAATTCCAAATTTCCTGGAGAGAAGACTTGAATGGATGGAGTTGGATTGGGTGGTTGGGTGGTTTTAAAAATAAATTATTTTATCTGAGCTCTGTGGGGGGCTTTGGATGTGAATGCTTCCACTTCACAACAGGTTTGTCATCCTCATCCTAATGCTACCCCTCAATTGTCAGAGGCTTAGGGATGAAGGCATGATGGGCGCGGTCAGCCTGAGTTGTGACACATTGGCAGTCATGTGCATGGGTGAAGTGCTTCTAATGCTGAGAAGAGCTGTCTGTGGCCAGCCCTGCCCTTCACCAGCCTGGACAAGAGAGCTCATCTCGATCAACTCCCCGATTCCCCAGGACTGAGGGGTTTCCCGGGTGAAGGAACTTCTGTGTTAAAAGCAGGACAGTCCCGGGCAAACCTAAACAATTGGTCACCCTAGATTCGTTGGTTACAGGCCAAATCTCTATCCCTCAACTGGGGCAGGGTCTCAGCTTCATGAGACTCCAACCAGCCATGCAGAGACATCCAACTACCTTCTCCTTGTTCATGCCTCTGATCAGTGTGCTGATGTCCTATATTTTTGGACATAAAATAGCAATTGCTTGATAGCATTTCTATGTGAGTAATGAATGTTGATAGGTTTATTGACTGGTAGAGAAAGACAACTTCCTGATTTTGGCCGGAGATGCAGAACTCAATGAGAAAAGATTTCTGTGTAGAGCAGGGGCAGAGAAAACATATCATGGTGTGTGACTTCTCCCTGGGTCTTTTGATCTATTACAGGGCACACGGCTGTCACTGGCACTCTCTGGAAATCTAGGGACCTGTCTGAAAAGAGGACACCCAGTTCTGCCTCCCTCCCTACCCACTTCCTCTGCCCTTTAACAATTAGGCATTTATCACTATCGCGGAAGACTTCAAACTAACAGTCTAGTGTTTCAATTTAGGGATTGTCTCCCCACCCTGGCTGTGTATTAAAATCACTAGAGGAGCCTTAAAAAATTACAACAGTGCCTCCTTCCTCTCTCAGACTTCTTAGATCAGAACATCTGAAGTAGGAGCTCAAACTTTGGTGTTTTAGAAATGTACCCCAAGTGATTCTCATGTGCAGGAGGCTGAGAATCTCTGGTATAGGGACTGTTTACAGAGGATGGGCTCTGCTGGGTAGTAAACCGAACTCATCAGCAAGGCTGCATCCTCGCCTTAGGGCTGGGTGGAGAAAGCACAGTCAGTGTCCAGGTGTCTGGGACAGTATTTCATCTCTGTCCCCAAGGTCCTTGAAAGGCTGTCTCCCTGACCTGACTCTCATACTTCACGTATCACCCCTCCCCATGCCACACGATGCTAAGGTATCTTCATTCATCCCTCATTATCTTGTCCACATAAGACTAAGTAGGGGGAAAAGTTAGGGCTGTAATTCATGAAAAGCATTGCATTGTAGATGGACAGGAGTTCAGCTTCTCAACCATAAAGATTTTCCAACTTACCAGCATGGCTAGGTTGTCGGCTGTATTCTGATTGGCCATGGCCAGGGGTTGGGAGTCATTTAGGGTGGGCTTGGCTACTGGGGCCCCAGCCTCACCCTATGGGTCAGTGGGCATTGCCTAGCAAAAGGGACCATTATGAACTCCATAAGCACTCCAGAAAGTGCTAAATTTAGTCATATTTTCCCAAAAAGAAATGCCATAGGTAGAAACAAAGGGGGCATTAGTAGGGTCTCATCCCCAGCTGGAGTAAGGAGTTAGTATATAGCATAGTCTACTTGATCTGTCCGGGTATGCCCCTCCCAAGAGCAATTAAACTCCTAGCATCAGAAAATGACCCAGCCTGCAAAGGGCCTCAGTACTGTGTCCTCCAATAGCTCACCTTACCAGTGGGGAAACAGAGGCCCAGGGAAAATCAGGGACTTGCTGAAAATGTCTCAGCTAGTTGAGGGTGGGGCAAGGACTAGGTCCAACGTCTTGCTGACTTCATAGCCCTGCAAATGTTCTACTTAGAAATAGGACTTAGCAGGGAATTCCCACATCCTTCTCCACTGCCAAGTTCACCCTGCATCCCCTCTCTCAAGACAGAGAGATGTTTCCTCCCCAACTGCCACCCACTCCCAACAGTCTATTCTAAATAAGATTGTAAGGTAATCATTGAACTCTGGACGGATTTTATTTTTGAGGACAGTATCATCATACAGCAAGAAACACTGAGTCCTTCCTTCAGCTCTGCCATTCTGCAGTGTGACTATTGATTGTACTCATACGTCATTGCACCTTTTTCTTTGTATTTTTTTCATTCCTCTTTTCCCCTTTTTTCTTTCGATAGTGAACCACATTATTTCAGACTAGTGAGACATGTCCACATGGACTGAAGAATATGACAAATTTGACAATGTTTTCAAGTTCGAAAGTATGCTCCTTGAACCCAGATAGGAGACTAAATTTCTTAGGAGAAGTCCCTTAGGTGTCTGCTTTGAGAAATATACAGTCAACAACTATTTTTGAGTGCCTGATCTATGCTGCTGAGATACTTGTTGGAATTACAAAGATGAAAACAGTTAATTCCCACCCTTAAGAGTGGAGTGAGGTAGAATAATTAGTTAATCAAGATGACAGTGTTTGTAAGATACCAGAGTCTCAGAGAGTTGATAAAATGGATCTTTTTCATGCAGCTTAACTATCTTTTAATCTTCTTCGTCAGAATTTTCTTTATGCTCCTAATATGCTCAGCAAACCTTTTCATGATGGCAAGTATAAAGGGCAAGATGGGCCCAGCTCGGGTTCAAGGGATTGCAAATTCTGACTCAGTGGAGCAAGATCTGATGAGCTGTTCCTCGCACAAAGCAACCCCCCACTGTGCACGTAACCTTTCTTGTACCATGATAATGAATCCACATTATTTGCTGGTCTGATAAAGGCATCATAGCTTACGGTCCTGACCTCGGGGAAAGACACGAGGGTGTGCCTCCCTTTGGCCCCATCACTGAGCCACCTCTAACCCTGAAGTCCCAGCCTGTCCCCAGGCGGTGGGGAAGGGGCTCCTGTTATCTGGCTTTGCTGATACGCCGAGCTAATGGCACGGAGCTCTCTTGGCCGTCCGGCATGGAAGAAACAGAACACCAATTTAAATCATGAAAAATGTCAGTGAATCTATCATCATTAATCTTGCTGTCAGTTTTAATTTTGGGGACATTACCTCACTCAACACCAGTTGAAAAGAGCTGCCAAAACCGATGATGTCATCATCACTAGCCGCCTCTGACCCGGCCTGCTCATTCTCAGAGCTCAGAGCAACTTAATAAATCCCCTGGCGCTTGGACACACAGTGGAGTTTTATTACAATGAAGGTATAACCCATGATGTTGTTTCAATTAAACGGCCTGAGAAAATACTTTCTTGTGTTTAGCGAAACTGTAAAACATAATTATCCTCACGCAGTTGGGCCTGCTCGTTGTGCTGATGTGATGATTATATGTCCTCTTCCCCACCTCTCTCTCTCTCCCCCACAAACACACACACACACACACACACATCTCAGAAAGGAGTGGAAGGAATTTCAAACACAGCCCTAAAGACAGCCGAATGTTCCACACAAATGTCTTTTCTAGGTCCCCACCTAAAGATGGCGTTGGCTGCTGTCTAACTGTGCAGCAGCATCCGGGCACTTTCCATGGGAAAAGCAGCCGAGGGGACTTGCTTGGGGTCTTGCCCTGAGCAGAGCCCCAACTCTCATAAAAAAAAATGGGGGGCTGAGACACTGCAGAGAACCTGGAGACCAACAGCTGTCTGCCTGAAACTCGGACCTGGTTGCTCTTCAAATACTTATGAATAATTTCCTCCGGTGTGTTTTCTAACTGCAAAGGATATTGGCCTTTGCCGGTCTTCTTACTCATGGTCCCTCTGCAGTCCCCTGGCCTGACCCTCCTGTGAAGTCATGCAGCTGAACGGGCGCCATCGGGTCGGGGCATGGCCGTGGCGTCAGCACCCGGGGCCGTAAACACAGGCTTTGCCGCATCCCTGCTATTTCAGCTGGAGGAGAGCTGGGGGTAAGGCGAGAAGGCGCCTTCCTTCCAGCCCAGTTTTCTCTCAAGCAGCACTGCAAGCTTCTTCTATAGGGCGCCACACTTGGTACGTGGCACAGAAGAAAAAGAATGTTCTCAAGCACTGCTCTGGGGTGATTGTCTCTTGTCTTAAGCACCATCTAGGTGGTATTACGCACGTGCGATGGCATGAATATACTCACAGACACACAGACGCACACGCGTTAGAGTTTTCAAGAAAAATGAGTAATTGGTAAGCATCAGAAACCTGGCCCAGGTCCTCACGCGTCCCCTCCCTCTGACCTATTCCAAGTGACTCCTCCTAAACCCGCTCCCCCATCCCAAGGAGCTCCCCTCAATGGCCCTCGTCAATCATGCCCAATGGTACAGTTGGCTTTGCACACAGCACAAATGAGGATGAGGGGAAGACCCCCGAGCTCATTTTTCATGCCCATCTCAAACAGGAACTGATCCTGGGTCTCCAGGGGTGAGTGAGCAGCACACAAATCCACTGTCCCTTTTACCCTCCCAGATGGCGGCCCTTGGAGAGTCTTCATTATTTTTCTAATGGTCTTTCTCTAATATAAACTATATCCAAGCGCAAGATACATCGCCTGATGTAAGATCCCATAACCGCATCCTGTTAACAGTTCCTGCTGTTTATGGAGTATTGTCTTGACATACTTGTTAAACCTCAATAAATATGTTTTTAATAACCATATGGTATTTAACATGTAATAATTGTCTTATTAGCTCAAAATTAAATCCTTGCTCATGACACTTAATTTAAAGTGTGACCAGTGTTTTTTCTGGCTAAGAAAGGATTTGAAACAACTGTGGTGAGGACACTTTGTTTGGAAGGAAAAGACTGTTTAAAAATCATAGGATTGGATGATAGGATTAAATGGCATTGTTTTAAAGTCATACATGGGGGGATCTTCGTGAAAATAACTTACATTGGAGTTGCAATGGTCTAGGAAATTGACCAAGGGCCACATTCAGGACTAAGCATTGCAAGCGTGGTGAACAGACATCCCTAAGGTATGCCAAAGGACTAGGGTTTATCTTTTTGTTGTTTGTTCTTCATGTCCTTTTCCACCGCCCAGCATGAATGTGGCAGACAGCACGATTCTGGGCAAAATAGTGAAGAATAAAAATCATGGTGCAATGCACTCACTTCCTTTAGAGATAACTCCCACACTTTTTATTGTTGTTTTTGTCACTTCATTCATTTTGCCCCTTAGTTACTCAGTTTCCCACCTAGGTTCCTGAAAAAGGTTTATAGAATATTCTTTCACGTTCCAATACTTTTCTTGATGCTTTGATAATCGCTGGTGTGGAGGGGGAATGGGACAGAAAGAGGCTTGCAGAGAACTGGCTGGGGAGACGGGCCCTGCAGCAAAGTGCTTTGGGGCAGCAAAAGGCAGAGAGGGTGGGTGTAAGTCTTAGCCCGGGAAACACCTACTCAATAGGGTTGGATGAAGTGTGAGGGACGGAAAGCCCATGTGAGCGTGAAAGAGAGAGAGATGGACAGACTAGGACCAGCTGCAGGACGGGTCAAGAAAGGCTGAGCTGATGTCAGGAAAGGCTCTGAGAAGCACAGGGCATTTCACCTGAGCGTGAGCCTCCTAAGCCTTAGGATGTGTAAGATTAAGTCCTGATAAATATTAAGCAGAGCTCATTTTAGTCTAGATAATGGCTTGGCAGTCACTGATTTAGCAGCCTCAACCTCAAGTGAGAACTTGTTAGAAATGCAAATTCTTAGGCTCCACTCCAGATCTATGGAAACAAAACCCCTCAGGGTGAAGCCCAGCACCCTGTGTTTTATTTTATAATCCCTTAAGGTGATTTAAATGCATGCCAAAATTTGACATCCACTGATCTAGAGCAAGGTTAATCAACCTCAACTATATCAATGTTGGGGTGGATAATTCTCTTTTGTGGGGGGCTGTTTTCTGCATTGTAGAATGTTTAGCAGCATCCCTGGTCTCAACTGGGTAGATGCTAGGAGCACTCCCCACTCCAGCCCCTGGTTGTGAAACCAAAAATGTCTCCAGGTATTGCCAAATATATCCCGAAAATGCAAAATCACACCCCTTGGTTGACAATCACTGCTCCGGAGGAAAGAACAGCATATGAAAAGTTTATGGCAGAGAGATAGGAACACTCCTACACTGCTGGTAGGACTGCAAACTGGTTCAGACTCTGTGGAAAGCAATATGGAGATACCTTAAAGCGATACAAGTAGATCTACCATTTGATCCAGCAATTCCACTATTGGGCATCTACCCAAAAGATCAAATGACACTCTAAAAATGGGACACCTGCACTCGAATGTTTATAGCAGCACAGTTCACAATCATAAAGGTAAGCAAACAACCCAGGTGCCCATCAATACATGAGTGGATTAATAAAATGTGGTATATGTATACCATGGAGTACTATTCAGCTTTAAGAAACAATGGTGATAGAGCATCTCTTGTATATTCCTGGATAGAGCTGGAACCCATACTACTAAGTGATGTATCTCAAGAATAGAAAAACAAGTACCACATGTACTCACCAGCATATTAGTATTAACAGATCAACACTTAAGTGGACATATAGGAATAACATTTATTGGGTGTCCGGCGGGTGGGAGGGGGGAGGGGGAGCAAGGGCAATATACATAACCTTAACATATGTACCCCCATAATATGCTGAAATAATAAAAAAAGTTTATGGTGGTAGGAATCTCAGGGTATGCTTGAGAAATAAGGAGTAGTCTGGCATGATGAACATTCTAGGTACAAGTACAGGAGTGTTAGAAAAAGCTAGAAAGGTAAGGTACAGTTTGATTTTTGGAAACTGCTCGTTGTATGGTGTATTCATTCGTTTGGACTTAATTCAGAAAGCAATGGGGAGTCACTGAAAGTTTTAGGTAGAGGGTGACATAAATAATTTCTACTTTGGAGTATGTTAGATGAGAGTAGTGACTTTCAAATTATTGTGAGAAATGTACAGTTGATCCTTGAGCAACGTGAGGGTTTGGTGCCAACTCCCCAGGCTGTTGAAAATCCATGCATAAGTTTTGACTTCACTAATAGCCTATTATTGAAAGGAGGCCTTACCAATAACATAAGCAGTCGATTAACACATATTTCATATATTTATTATGTACTATAGCCTTACAATAAAGTAAGCTAGAGAAAATAGAACATTATTAAGAAAATCCTAAGACAGAGAAAATATATTTACTATTTATTAAGTTGACGTGGATCATCACAAAGGTTTTCAGTCCTCATCCTCATCAAGCTGGTGTTGAGTAGGCTGAGGAGGAGGAGGCAGAGGTGGGATTGGTCTTGCTCTCAGGGGCGGCAAGAGATGGAAGGAAATCCACATATAAGAGGACGAGCACAGTTCAAACTTGTGTTGTTCAAGGGTCAATCGTATTAACATAATGATTCAGGGCATATGCGTATGCCATTAACAAAATGTTTACAAACAATTTTTATGTGATTTGCAATGCAGTCTAATTTTTACCTATTCTGTTTCTTTAAATGTTGGTCATAACACACTATATGATTTCATAACACACTAATGAGCATGGTCCACAGTTTTAAAAACACTGGATTAGAAATTAGAGGCATTGGAAATGAGGGAGCAGAGGAATCAGGAGACTAATATTCCAGTGGCCCAGGAAAAAGCTAACGAAAACCTGCTGCTAGGGTAGAAATGGGACAGAGAGAAGAGCTGGCAGCAACATTTCAGATGTAGACTATTGAGAAGAAGAAATCAGAAAAAAAAAACATGTCATGGATTTATTATGTGCCATCAACATAAATAGACGCCTAAGTAATAAATAGATTTGGAGAAGGTTGGTTTTGTTTTTATTTCTTTACTAATCTTTGGCAGAGAGGAGAAAATGTTTCTGCCCATGAGCCTGCTGAGTGTGAGTTGCTTAGCATGGTAGAATTGTCCAGCAAAGAGCAGGCAAGGTGGGCTGTGGCATGGATGAGGGTCGGGGTTGGGGTTGTAGATTTATGAGTCATGCCCATGCAAGGCCTGGAGGATGAGGTCACCAGAGGAGGGAAAATGTGGTTTCTGAGACTAATAGCTTCCCTCTGTATATTGATATCTATCTGAGTAATAATATTCATTTCTACAGTAATAAAGACCCACTCAGCAGATGGTATCACATCATAAATAAGTCAAAGCAAACCCAAGACATGATCCTTGCCCTCTGAGAGGCTGTAATTCATTTAGGCCCCCTGGTTGGCTCTGAATTGTAGCTTCATCTTTATTGAGCACCAACTATTAGCCACACACTCTTCTGAGTGCTGAGAATAAAGCAGTGAGCAAAATAAATATCCCTGCCAGCATGGAGCTTGTTCTCTAGTAGAAGGATGTGGACAATAAACAGAACAAACAAATAAAATATTAGTGTCGGATGGTGTTATATGCTATGGAAAAAAATCAAGCAGGGAATGGAAGAGGGGTGCAAAATGGGGGAACTACCACTTTAAATTAAGGGATCTTCTTGAAAAACTGGTCATTGCACTAACTGGGAGTCCCTGGTTTCTTGGGATGGCTACACAATCAGGCACGGAAGCAGAGTGATGGTCTCAAGGCAGAGTGTGATCCAAAGCTGTGCAGCATGAGGATGGGAGGTAAGGAGTGGGGGTCTTACCAGGAGCACTGGCCTCTGGGGTCTTCTTTTTATTCCTGCTTTTGGAAGCATGGAGGCTGCTTTATGATTCCTGCATTCCTTCTTCATCTTCCTACACTCTCATTTATTCATCTCTTACTTTTCAAAGCTCTTTCTCATCTTACTTTTTCATTTGGAAACCACAAAACTTCTAGACCTAGGGAATCTTAGGACTTTTCTCATGACAGATGAGAGGCATTGCTTCTGGGTTCTGGGTGTCTGCTCCTAACTGACTAAGAAATATTGGGTTCTATGGGATGTTAAGAGTTGTTATATGAAAACAGAATTTTGCAGTCAAATGCATTTGGAAAATATGAAGCTAAACAAGTTTAACGAATTCTTGACTATAGGACTTCACAAAATCTTTAGCGTGCTGTTGGGCATTGCAAATCTCCAAAGAAGGAAACAGAGTATGCATGTTTTCCAAACTTATTTGACTATAGAAAACCTTTGTAATGGAATATCTGTCAGAAGACTACTGTTCTAAGGTATACACTTTGGGAAACAGTCAACCTACTGTATTATATGATGTTGGGCAAATCATTTAGTCCTTCTGACTCCTTCTCTCCGCATCCATAAAATGAGAGTGTTCACCTGCTGCCCCCTAAATTTTAATAGTACCACAGTGCTCTGTCCTTGGCCTTGAACTTGTTCAAGATTTAATCAGTGACCTCAGTGAAAGGAAAAGAGATTATCACATCTGGAGATGCACAGAGTTGGAGGAGTGGCTAATAGGTCAGATGACAGAATCAAGACTTAAACTTATCTTGACATGTCAGTATGATAGGCTAAACTATCTGCAGAAAATCTAATAAAGATGAATATATGGTTCTTCTTTTACTTCCAGAAAATTGATTTTTAAAGTATAAGATGTGGAAGAGCAGTCCTGATAGCAGTTTATGTTAAAACAACAACAAAAAAAGACCTCAAGATTTCGATTGACCACAAGCCCAAGATGAGCCATCCGGGAATGTAGCTGCTCTAAAACTGAACCCAGTGAGGTTTGATTAACAGAAATGATTCTATTCTGAGAGGGCTGTGGGCTCCCCAAGGGCTGGCTCTACCATCAGTTGCCACCTGCAGTATTAATATCTAACATTTTTTAGTTTCTATTAAATGCTGGTCACTGTGTCATGCATGTTATGTATATGGTCTGATTTAATCCCCATGTTACATGCATGAGGAGCTATTATTATAAACACACCCATTGTACAGATGAGGATACTGAGATTCAGCGATCACACCAAAAATAATCTGGGGAGCCTGGATTTGAAAGCAGACAGATTATATCCAGGGCCTGTATTATTCTGACTTTCACCAGAATGACAAGAGGTCTGGGAATTATAAGACTTCAAGATTTGAAGGAATGAGCGATGCTATTTAAAAGGTTGAAAGAACTAAAGATGAGCATCATCTTCTAACATACAAAAGCTTTTCTGTTGATGAGAAATCACTCTTGCTATGCCACTTTCTCTGGTAGAAGTTGAAATGGCTGTTGGAAGTCATGGGGAGAAAGATGTTAATTTAATATAAAGAAAGAATTTCTAATGGTTAGACTAATCCAAAATGTATTGGGAAACCTCATTAAGTAGTATGCTCTTTCTTTCTGTTTCTCTCTGTGAATATTTGGGTAGAGGTTATATCATAGGTTTTAGTTCCTGGTAACATGTTGAACTGCATTAATTGAGCTCATAATCAGTTAATTTAATAACTCAACCAATCTGTTTATCTATAATGCTCAAAAACCTTTGGGATGCACAAAATAATGTGATACAGTCTCTACTTTCAAGTAAGCTCTTATCAAGTCAGGAAGACACACATGTAAATAAGTTATAGGTGATTCAGGATTTAACAATGACTTTTGAGTTCTGCCTTCATGATTTATTTCACCCTAAATATCACATATCTCTCAGGAACAACCAAAGCTTATATTTTGGGTCATCCAATAATTATAAAAGACATAGCCTTTTGATAGTTAATGGTGGTCAGGGTCTAAGGCAATTCAGCAGACTCTGGCTGAAATGGGAGAGCAAGAGAACATTGAAGAGGAGGAGGAAATAGAAGCAGAAGCATGAGCCAAAGAAGACAAAGAGTGGGGCCATGCCACCAAGAAGCTATTTGTCCCTGACACTTTCAAATTCTTTCAGAGGCATTAATAAATGTTGACACTTAGGGAGTTCTCAAGATCCATGACCCTAGTGTGAATACTATGCAAGATATGGTGGCAAAGAAGAGCACCTATGCTTACTCCAGGGACATTCCCCAGGAAAAGAAATCATGTCCATTCCAAGCTCATTAGAGTCTTGTTTGAAGAAACCTCATTCGGTCTAACCTATAATGGAACAGTTCCCAGAAAGAACGTGTAGAATGTAGCATCAGCGTTCAGTGTTTTATTTTTCTGTAATAAATGCTTGCGAGATTGTGTTTCTTTTTTCGAGTCACTTGTTTCATATTAGGCTTGGAATTTTTACAAATTTATGGGCTTTACTTAGCATAGCCTTAACTTTCTATGTCAAAGAGCCAACTGGGTCCAAAGGTAGTGGTTACCATATATAATGAGACTCCTGTAGCTGAAATGTGTGTGGGATACTATGGGGACACACAGGAGGGGTGACCTATGGTCTCTGGGGTGGGGAGGAAGTCAGGGAGGGTTCATGATGAAGCGATGCTTGAAATACTAGTAGTATTACTACTACTAGTATACTACTAGTAGTATTATTACTAGTAGTATCATTAATTATTATTAAGTATTAATTATTAATTATTATTAATAATACTTAATAATTATTAATTATTAATTAATAATACTTAATTATTATTAAGTATTATTAATTATTATTAATAATACTAGTAGTATTATTACTAGTAGTATTATTAATACTACTAGTAGTATTATTACATACTAGTAGATGCTTGAAATACCCCTGGTGAAGGATGGAGTGGGCTTAACAACACAAAGCCCACAGCAGAGCGCCTTCCACTTCTCAAGTCTCTCTGTGACCAGATCATTCTCCACCACAACTCTGGGATGTCCACTGCCTATGCACACAGGGTGCTTTTAGGTGGGCGGTACAAACTCATGACATCAAATCAGACTACATCCTATAATGAAAAAGTTACTCTTTTTAAAATTCTCTTTTAATCCTTATGGTTATGTCAAAGAAAAAGTCTTAGATTCATGCTGATATGAGCACTAAATAGCCTTTTTAACAAAGAGAGGGAAGATTTCACATTTATCTCCTTTTCCTCGGTTGTCTCATGTGCAAAATGAGGGACAACAATAGAGCTGAGTTCATAGAATTGTGACAAGTAAGTGAAATATTATATATAAAGCATTCAGAACAATGTCTGGCGTATACTAAGGTCTCGGTAAATATTTCCTATTATTATTTTTGTTTTTGTTGCTAGTGTCTTCCTAGGCAAGCAACATTGAATTGTTTAGAGTTTAACAGTATGGTTTTATGTATATTAAATTCATTTTTATGGCTAACAGTTACCTTCACATTGTAACTCATGCTGGTTTCTTTCAAAATTAGACTTATGAAAGTAAAAGGTAATAAATGTGGTACAGGGAAAAGGCGCAACTCATGCACGTAGGATGTGAATGGACACATTTTGGGAAATATAAACCCAGATGATTTCTAGGGGGTTTCTGCAGTTCTAAATGTCAAAGATCACGCTAATGGGGGAAGGAGGCCCAGAGAGGATAGAAACTTTACCCAAGGTCACCGGGCTCATTAGTGGCAGAGCTAGAAGCAGATCCAAGACCTCCAGATGCTCAAACTCACGTTCTTCCCTTTGGAGCTCGTTCATGGTCCAAAGCCTTGGAATTCTTCTCAGCTGAGAGAGCCCTGCCTTGGCCTTGACATGGCAAAAGGTGCGTGGCCAATGGTACAGCCCTCCACAAAGCTCTATTCACTCTGTCTGGCTGCAGCCAACCCTGAATCATGCCCTGAAACTAATAGCCCCTGCTGTAATATTGCTGCGTTCTTACTGAGCCCTAACACCACATTGAACACTGGGAATTTGGGTGGGCCCAGAGTGCCTTTGGTATTACTGCTATAATTCAAAACATCCAAATTATTATTTTCTCCACGAGATGAAGCCAGGAGAGTGCTGTTAAGTGGAGAGAAAAGTGTTTGTTACGCTAGGCGTTCCAACAAAATGTCCTCCTTTGCCATTAAATCATAGCATTTCTAAATGAAATGATATTTTGCAAACTTTGGCAGGGACTAAGGTTTGGACATTGTGCAGGGATTTTTTTTTTTCTTTTCTCTTTCCCATTTTGTGCTTTTTCTCCCTGTGGTCCAGAGAACTACTATTTGCTGGCTTTACTTTTCTTGTTTGTCTTCCCTGATGACCCAAGTTGTCCACTTTCCCCAAAGACCTCAGATAACTTGATTTTCTGCCCACAACTTATCATTTTCATAAATAATGAGGGTGATAAATAGAGGCTAGAGAGTACAACCCACACCCACATTGGCTGTTTCTCAGCCTTCCCCTTTCTTTTGGATTAATCGTGAATGGCTTCACTGGAAGACACGTGTTTGTTCCCATGATGCCCTCAAACACGACATTAGTTAGGACATACTGGAATGGCAATTGAATCTGCAATGGCTAGGCTAGGTCAATAAAATCTATGGAAAATGGCTTTAGCCATAGTCAACCCTGGACTCTTGTGTCCAGTCTCTGGTGTTCTCTGTGTGTCCAGTACTAATGGTGCCCACCCATTTCCCAGTCACTTCCATGGCAGACTTGACATTCTCAGATCCCAGCTTCTCTTGCATTTCTTGATCTTCACTGACATGGCCTGAACAATTCGGGAGGGTGACTTCCACATCCTCAGCTCCCCTGTTGGAGCTCCAAGGCTAGGAGTAGCAGCTGGGGAAATCCACTGACAAGCCTGGGGCATGTCTGGGCCTACAGCTGGGCTGCTCTCCTTCTACAAGACCCCGGGGACATACATGGAGTAGTACTGAGATTGCAAGTTGGAGAACTCTTCCTGCAGCCTGCTCTTCCAGGAAGGAAAATTCCCCCGGTGGATCGAGAGGCACGACTGGAGCTGCTCCCTGCTCTTCTCTCAGCATCCTTGGGCAGCATCTCTCAGTAGGCTTGGCTGTGTCTCTCTCCTCTGGGCCCCCTTTCTCCCTGTCTTGCCAGCTCTCCTTCCTTCAACAATTATCTAGGCCTGTAACCCAACTTCGAAATGTTTGGACTCAGAGCTCAAGACACAAAAATGATAAATGAGAGCAACTCTGTGTTCCCTGGCTTGGCCTGGGAATGGGAGATTCTCATTAATCAAATATCTCTGTATTCATTCATTCGTTTGTTTGTTCATGCAAGAAATATTTATTAAGAACAGTGCCGAATACCATTCTAGTTACTATCTGTGAACAAAACAGCCCTCGTGGGGTTGTTTTGTGTGATAAGAATCACAGCCCTCATGGAGCTTACATTCTTAGGATTAGGACTGGCTTCATAATTTGCAGGGCCTGGTGCAAATGAAAATGCAGAGCTCTTTGTCAAAAAGTTATTAAGAATTCCATGACAGTGACAGCAGAGCATTACATGCTGCCTGAGACGTTGTCGGTGTGGGGACCAGTGCTACTTGTTCAGGTTACACACTCATGGAGCTGGCCCTGGCAGGGACACATGGAAATTAAACATATGCAACTCTGGTAGATGAACAATCCAAAGACTGGGACCCAACAAGTCTACATCCTACAGGATTGGCAATAGGTGGGTTCTTCTTTGATGATTCAGGGATCAAGACAGAATTTTTCTGGGCCTCAGGTCACCATTGACCATCATTTGTTGGTGCACAATTAAAACACTGGCTTTTTGACCTCTGAGTAGCACGGTGAGGGCTTATGGAGAATCAGTGTACTTGGGGATTCTAAAAGGAATCATGAGCTCAGAAGAATGATGCTTTTTAAGATTAAAATGAGTAGACTTACTTCTCACGATTTCTTCCCACAGCCTCCTGAAAATCCTTTAAATACTGAAACAAATAAAACTAAGCATGCTATGTGAATATAAAAATTGTTACAACTGCAGGTATCGGTTATTCTGGTAGTGTAGGATAACCTGTTTTAAAGGGACCCAGTGGATTACCAGTGCAGTAATAGGTTGAAAGGTTAATTTCTCAGATAATCCATCTAGATCCTAAATGTGATTTTGCATGCATTAGCTACAGATATCTGTGAATCCTTGTCCTACAGGTTCCTGAATTTCAGCCTCCATCTTTAGCCAGTCCATTTCTTTACCCCTGTTCAAATGTTTCTCTTGCACCCAAAAGTAATTAAAGGAGAGCCAAGGCTCTGACAGTGGATTCTGTTAACTTCATTGCTAAAAAAAAAAATACCAAGAATATGATTCCCACTTCCAAGCCCAACCAACAAGGAGGGAAACTCGAGTCAATGTGCTGGCATATGCATCCTGGAATTTTATGAAAATAAAAGAAATCATATGGTCTCTGGAAATGAAAACCAATTGAATAATAGCACTGTGTAGGAGAGGGTTTGCTCCCAAGGTGACTATTTCACAACTGAGACTGTTTGGGGGTAAATGTGTTTCACAAGTGGTATGGGCTCTTCATCATTAACCAGTCTGGTGCACGGAAAGATCACTACATGGAAATAACTGGTTTCCAGTCCTGTCTCTGCCAGTAGGTCAAGTTCCTAGCTCTCTGAGCCTCAATTTCTCATCTGTAAAATGGGAGAGGTAATAACTCATCCCTGAGAATTATTGTGAGGTTCAAATTAGCAGCACATATGAAAGTCCTTGTAAACTGCATGGTGTTTTACAAATGCAGGGTTTATTATTGTTGTTATTGCTCTTATTATTAGTTTCTGTTTTCCAAGATGAGCTCTGTAGATAGCAAATGCAAAAATAGGATGAAAGAGACATTGCAGGCAGAGCCCTTTGATTATTCGCGTTTTGGGGGAAGCGGATAAAGTACAAGTTTTGCCTGGCAGTGATGGTTGAGGGCAGGTGAATCCTGTCTCAGAAAATTTAAAGGCCCTCCCCTTTTTCATTTCCCTCCACGAACTCCTGCCTGTAGCAATAAAGAATCCTGTGTTCATGTTTCTGTCTCTTCATTTTAGGAACTTGACTTTTATATGAATCTTCGTCCACGTGTGGGGCTGCTGAGTATTATTCTGCCTCATCTTACCGACAGAAGGGAAGCGCACGACATTAAAAGATTTGCCCAGGTCACCCAGAAAGTTAGCAATGGAGTGTGTGAAAGAAAGAGTGAGTTGTTATTCTCCACTCTCCACCCAACCACTGGAGGAAATCCCAGCCAGGTGTCCAGTAGAGTCCAGTATTCAGCCCTCCTTCTTTGCCATGAGCAAAAGCCATGGTTATCCTTATGTGGACAGTGGGATTTGACCTTCTTTCTGCCTCATTTGACTGGGTTCTTCGTATAGTAGAGCTTGCTTTCCTATAAAGCCAACACATCATAATCTACAGAACCTGCACTATTCACTGTGTGCAGAACCCTTTACTCGAGGCACTGGGAGACACGGAGGTGACCTTCCACACTGACAGTGCACACACAAGCCTACGGAACAGGACCGAGAAAGACCTGCTCTGGGAACCGGTTCCTCCTGGCTCTGAATCTCAGAGGGGCCACTCAGAGCTGTACGACTGTGAACACATGGCACAACAACCTCTCCGAGCTTCACTTCCTTCACTTTTAAAATGGGACTTTTAGCATCTACGTCAAGAAGATTGTTGTGAAAATACAGTGAGCCCGTGCGTGTTTACACACATGTGGGCATGCTTGGAGAATGAGATTGAGAGAAAGAAGGAAAGAGAGAAGGGGAGACTAGCGTATATTTATCTCAGGCTAATAGTGCGTTAAACATCATTTCCATCTTTCTTCCCTCTAATCGGCCTGCTATTAATCCTGAAATTCTCAACTGTAAGATGCTTCTCAAGGACTATCATAAAACATTATGGTTTTTTTTTTTCTGAATTAAGCACTAAGCTGTGTTCACAGAGAATTGTTTGTGTGTTTGTTTGTTCTTATAGCAGAGAGTTATTTCATTACTTCTCAAAAAAAAGATTAATGCCTGAGGGCTAATTTGCTCTAGAAGCATTGTGTTTACACAGCACCTCCTACTCCCCTGTCATAGCCCTCAAGAGGGCTGGAGGCCACTACCTGTTTCACCTCTGTCTTCCCTGCCTGGCTGTCAGCCCCTGGGGTCAGGGAGAGTGTCTGTCCCCCTCTTTACCCGCACCAAGCACATGCCAGCACATGCTAGCAAACCAGTAAACGTTGCTGATGTATGAAAGGCTACAAGGAGTTAAGTGCTAAGTTTAAAGTGGGTTATTAGAAAGCTAAAGTGCATTTCAGGGCAATTTCAATCCTTTTGATATCACTGTGCCTCGGCCAACTAGGCTGTCACACAAGTTCCCATCATAGGAAGCAGATCCGGCAGAACCATGTGTTTCCTTCATTCATTCAACAAAATACATTTAACATCTACGACACACCAAGGACTGTTCTAGGTGCTTGGAAACTTCCAGAAGTCACCTAAAGAGATCTAAGTCCCTGCACTCTAAGAGATCACATTCTAATGGGAGAAAACACAGCAAGCAAACAAGTACACAATGTGCTGGGTGCTCCCAAGCGCTGGGAAGGAGGATGACGGTGGATAAGAAGACTAGAAAATGAGCAGGATCATCAGAGAGGCCTTGGACAACGGGAAACGAGAGCAGAGGCCCGCAGACAAGAGGGCTGAGCTTGTGGGTATCAGAAGAAGCTGCTTGGGGGTAGAGAGATCAGCCAGCGTTGACTGTCCATACTGAATTTCACTCTGAAGCCACTGGGGAACTGGAAGCTGTTGGTTGCAGCCAGCGCTGCGATTGCGGAGAAAGCATCATGCTTCTTGGTGCTCGCTCGGGGCACTCCTGGCTCCTCTTTCAGGCAAATACAGGCGAACATTCTAGTCTTCGGGCGAGACAAACAGCTGCGGCTTTGTTTTATATGTTGGCCCATTCTCACAACGAGGTTTATAACGATGGCAAATGCAAACCTGGGGGAATGATTCCCACGCTACCTGAAGGCCAAACACCTCGCTGCGGTACCTGGTTGCTAAAGGGCCTGGCCACGACTCCCTGGCTCTGGGTGGGTGCTGGCCAGGAAGGCGGCTCTTGGGAGCCAACGAAGGCAGATGTCACCCCCCTGCCCCCCCTGGTCCCCCACTGATGAATAACGGCAGCCTTATGGCAGGGAACAGGAGCATGCCACCCGGCCACAGGACACGCACGGCAGCAGCGAGACAGTTAATCTTCCATCTAAAGAAATGTTCAGGCAGCTTCGAGAGGACATATTTCCAGTTCCTCCCGAGAGGAGGAACTGATGGGAAAGTCGCACCTTCCAGGCAGTCCCCAGCTCACAGGGAAGGGCCTGAAAAATCACACGCGAGGAGATGTGAAACGGATCGACCGAGCCGAGAGCTCCTCTGAGAAGCTCCGAGGCACAGTGGCAGCTGGAAAGCCTTGTTTTCCTCGGGTTTCCAAACTTCCCTCAACGAACTTCGCCGTGGGTCTCCGTCTGGTGTGAAATGATTAATTCTTTTAAACGACACAGGGAGACGCAGACAGGCAGGTCTTCTTTTCCCCGTTCTAGAACCAGCAAAAACCAGATTTTGTCACTACCTTCTGGGTTATTTATTTTTTGCATCTGACCCTCTCCCCCATAAATATTTATGATGGCAATTGAAAAAAAAAAAAACACAAGTGATGCTGTATTTACCTGGAGCAAGCTTGCTCTCCTCATTTATTGTTTTTATTTTACACCTGACCTGGGTTGACCACAGGACACACCCGTCTGCTGATTTCAAGAGCTGTCGGCCTGTGTTCATTTGTGCCCTAGTCCCAGAGGTGACTCAGTGCTGGGGAAAGTGGGGGCGTCCTGGACATGGGGACTACGAGAAGGCCGGGTAGGTGGAGCAGCTGCTTGCGTTGGGAGTTATCTCACAGTGTCTTGGGAATTGTTTATTGATTCCAAATTATTTTTACTAAGTGCTGATATGTGATGGGTGCTAGGTTATATAAAAGAATGAAAGTGATGCTTGATCTCAAGGAGGTTGGACATTGGCAGGAGAGCGGGGAAAACAGAGGCCAGCGAGGCAGGGATGTTGTTGGAGGTGGTCTGCCTATAGTTTTGTCCCTCCGTCCTTTCTGTCTCCCTCCCTTACTCCCTCCCTCCATCCCTCTCTTCCTTCTTTCCTTTCCTTCCTCCTTCCTTCCTTCCCTCCCTTCCCTCCTTACTTTCCTTCTTCCTTCTTCCCTCCCTCTCTTCCTTCTCTCCCCCCTTTCTCACTTAACCTGCAGAAATTTCCAATTAACAAACAGCACAGACGACCAGGTTGCTCCCCTCAATGCACTGACTTTTTGGTATTAGTCAATGTTGCAGTGAGAAATGGTCAACTTTAGAGGACCATGGGCCCCCAAAGAGCTAGTCCTTCATTTATAACTCCTCAGCCACAGTCTCTAGAAACATCTCAGCTGATTGTGAATAGCAGTTCCTGAAAGCAGGAACTCCATTTTTCCAATTCACGTCCACTTCCGGTTCCGGTTCACCTGGCACAGCATAACAGCTCAGGAAGTTTTGAATGAGTGAGTGAATTAATGAATAAAATATTCAAATCACCATAAAGTGGCTTGGAGATTCCACAATCCACCAGAAAATTGAATCTCCACAGGTGGCCAAACCAGACAATTCAAGCCATGGTTGGAAAATTTACTTTGGGGTTTAAATTGTGTGCCATACACGTAATTCACTAAAAATATGTGGCTTTCCTGCCCAGGAGGTTTCTAGACCCATCTAGGAAAGACATTCACTCTAGCACTTTGGCAGCTATTTTGGCAACTTCTTTCTCTTCCTGAAAGCTGGATTTCAGAGGCAAGAACATTTCACCGAGTCTTACCAAGCGGGTCCTGATTGGGCCCAGAGGAAGCCTGGGAAGACTTGGGTGGAATCTGCTGTGTACCCCCTGCCCATGCTGGTCCTGTGCCCTGTCGTGACAAGTCTGGGCCTTTGGACTCTGGCTCGCCCTGAGTCATATGCCTGGTGCAGTAAACAGGGTGGAAGAAAACGGAATTTGAAGTTAGAGGATCTCAGGGCAGGTTGTGTCTCCAGCTGAGTAACCTTGAGCCCTGTGTTAGTTTCCTATTGCTGCCGTGAAAAATCACCACACACACAGTGGCTTTAAAAATCATACATTGTTCTTAGCAATTCTAGGTAGAAGCCCAAGATGAGGCTCAGGAGGCTAAAATCAAGATGTCAACAGGGCTAGTTCCTTCTGGAGGCTCCAGAAGAAAGTTTGTGTTTTGCCTCTTCCACTTCTAGAAGCTGCTGGCATTGGTGGGCTTGGGGCCACATCCTTTCAATCTCTGCTTCTGTGGTCACGTCACTTACTGCTCTATTGTAATTTTATCTTCCTCTGCCTCCATCCCATGAGGATCCTTGTCCTTAAGGATAGGGATAATCTCCCCATCACAGGATCCCTAATTTAATCACACCTGCAATGTCCTTATATTTTGCAATATAAGGTAGCATTCATAGGTTCCAGAGATTAGCATGTAGATATTTTGGGGGGGTTCATTTCAGCCTATAGCAAGTCCTTTAGTCTTTTTCTTTTTTTTGTGAGACAGAGTCTCGCTTTGTTGCCCAGGCTAGAGTGAGTGCTGTGGCGTCAGCCTAGCTCACAGCAACCTCAAACTCCTGGGCTCAAGCAATCCTGCTGCCTCAGCCTCCCAAGTAGCTGGGACTGCAGGCATGCACCACCATGCCCGGTTGATTTTTTCTATATATATATTAGTTGGCCAAGAGACGGGGTTTCGCTCTTGCTCAGGCTGGTTTCAAACTCCTGACCTCGAGCAATCCGTCCGCCTCGGCCTCCCAGATTGCTAGGATTACAGGCATGAGCCTCTGCGCCCGGTCAAGTCCTTTAGTCTTGATGAAACTGTCCTCATATACATGCAAAATGGAATAAAAATGAATAATCATTTACACTGAGTTCCACATCACCCTTGTACTAGAAAGACAATTAAAACACCCAGTTTGTTATTGTTGTCATCACTACTACTACTGTAGTAATGGTAGGTGGACTCCAGTACATTTGCCAGTCAAAGCAAGTTCATGGTCCTTAAACAGGACTGTTCGTTTCAACGAATTCCCCCATCTCCACCCAGGCCCCAGGAAACTGACACAGCAAAATTTGATTGTTATGTTTTTTAAGGTGAAACTTACATCCAGTAAAGTGAGCAAATCTTAGATACAACTCAATGAATTCTCACAAGGGCTTTCTCTTGCATAACCAGATCTAGATCTGGATCTAGAAAATCCAGCACCTTAGCAGGATTTCCTTCCATCTCCTCTCAGGCAGTTTTCCCTGGGTAATCACTGTCTTGTCTGGATGCAAGTACCAAAGCTCATTGTTTCTCCATTGCTGTGTAGCATGCCTTGTGTGAAGGTACCACAATTTATTTTTACATTCTACTGTTGATGGACATCTGAGTTTTTTACAGTTCGGGGCTATTATAAATGAAGAGGTCGTGATTATTCTTGCACATGTCTTTCAGTGGATGTAAGCAGTCCTTTCCAACAATCGAGAAGTCCATCATAAAGAAGAAAAATATGAAAATCCAAAGGCAATTTTACCTTCATTTATTTATCATTTATATATATATTTATAAAAACATACATGTTTTCATTTTTTTCAGAATACTATGAGGTATACATATTTGGGTTACATAATTTGCTTTTGCACAGTTTGAGTCAAAGTAATAAGTGTGCCATCATCCAGATAGTGTGCGTTGTGCCCATCAATTTTACCTTTAAATATGATGTAGAAAATAACAAATTCCACCCGAAATATGAAGTTTTGTAAACACAAAACACAAGCAGACGTTTCCATCGGCTCAAATCTGGTGGAGGAATGTCTGAGAAATTCACGGTCAGGTTCATGGCCATGCTTTCACTTGTGAGGAAAGAACTTTGCTCTTCAGGAGCTTGGAGCCCTGACCCAGGGCTCTGGCTGACCCATATCAGTTAGGATAGAGAGCTCTGGCCTCTCTCTCTAAAAGGTGGGTAGGTAGTTGATAGCAGGCACAGTTCAAAGGCAACTAAGGAGCCCCCTGGTTGAGAAGAAAGGAGGAGGAGTCACTGGCAGCTCAAGGCTATGGAAATGTTGAAACAATCCAAGTCAGTTTATTTTATGATCATTCCTCAGTTTCCAACTCACGTTGGATTTTTCTGAGGCAGATTAAGAAGGGGAATCAATTAATGTGAATCTCATGTTACTGCAAACAGTTGGAGGTCTTAATTGGGCCAGGAGTGAGCAGGTGCTCCTTCCCTAGTCAGCTATCCTTTCACCTGTCAGTCAAGTGAGGAGAGGGCCTCCATCCCTCATTAGCAACCATTTGTCACCTCACACGCAGCTTTGAAAGGATTTCTTTGAACTTTGTTTGGGATTGATTTTCTGCATATGCTGAGCTGTTACTGAAAAACTCTAGGCAACTGCTCCTCTGTAACAAATGCATTGAAAGAAAAAGGGTGAGTGGATTTTAATAGTGTCCAAATTCCATAGCCTGGAAGGGTGGGGTTCTTTTCCCACCCCCCCCCCCCGCCCCCAGTTCACCTCACACACCCTTCCCTTTCTGCCATTGCATTTTGATGAATAACAAGAACTTTATCCTTCTTAAGGGAACCGTCTTGAACTTTTGATTTTTTTTTTTTAACTGCCACTGGCTCCAGACTAAAATTGATGTTCAATGAAGAATGGATATCGTCCTTGACCTGGTCTCTTAGCTTACAAGGAACACTCAAAGGATGGCTAGGCCTTTGCATTATCAAGGGTGATGGTCCTAGAAACCTTATTCTAGCTTCTTTCTTCCACTCTGAGCTGTCTTAAGGGTAGGAGGTGCTATGACTTGTTCGTTCAATGGGAAATGTATCATGAGTATGTTCCACTGTGCCTGGCACAGACAAGCTACTCAATAACTATTGGCTGAATTAATTAATCAGTTCAAACAATAACTTTTGCCGTCTGGTTTTAAGATAAAGACATGGTGTAACTTGGCATAGCCAAGGAGAGCAGCTATTATTCATTAGCCAAATAATAATAATTGCTGAAAGGAGCTGGTTTTTATTTATGCATTTATCTATGTATTTGTTCGTTTCACTAAGTATAAGAGTAAAATTGATTCATTGTGGAAAGTTTAGAAAACACACATAATTTTTACAAAGTTGTGATGTCCTCTCCCATAGAGTAGGGTCATATTTTCAAAAGCAGCCTGAAGGAACCAACTTCACTCATATTTCTGTCAAAGAGAGAAAGATGTTAAAGAACTTACAACGTAAGAACTCTTACTTAAATCTCTTGTTCTCTTCATTTCTTCTCTAGGAACAGAGAACTTCCAGGGATGTTCTCTTTTCTTCTCCCCTCCCCTCTCCTCCCCTCCCCTCCCCTCCTATCCCCTCCCCTCCCATCTCCTCCCCTCTCATCCTCTCCCCTCCCCTCCCCCTTCTCCCCTCCCCTCTTCTCCCCTCCCCTCCCCTCCCTGCTGTTCCCCCCTCCCCTCCTCTCCTCTCCCCTCTCCTCCCCTCCTCTCTTCTCCCCACTTCTCCCCTCCCCTCCCTTCCTCTCCCCTCTCCTTACCTCCTCTCCTCTCCTCTCCTCTTCTTTCTCTCTCCTCTCTTCCCTTCTCTCCCTCCCCAAGAGAACACCCCCAGTCCCCATGCTTCTCCCACCATACGAGGATAATCCTTCCACTGTGGCTCTGAGTGCATTTTCTAGAGAGAATCTGCCTAAAGAGCTTAACTTCTTTGTCAGAGAGCAGGGAAGGATGAATGGAAGGAGTTCCCTTGCCACACACACACTCATCGATAATTATCATTCCATCTCATGTCAAAAGCAAAAAACATAAATTCAAATCACCTGTAATCTCACCATACAGATATGCCCGTTTCACACTTTTTGGTGACCATGCCATAAATTACAATTTTTCATCCCACTTTCTAACTTAGCATTTTCCCGTGTAGTTAAATATTATCCAAAAACATGATTCACAGTTGCTGCCAATACTCAAGTCGTATGGAAGCCACATTGTGAGAATTAATTCCCCTATTGTTGGGTTTTGGATTGATGTGGGTTTTTTATATTTTTCTTCGAGCCCATGCCACAGGGAGGGCACTGGCTTTACCAGAAGACAGGACCCAGTGTGATGAAAGAGGGGCACTTTCATTATGAACGTGGGTCTCAACATTTACTATGCACATTTCCCTTTTGCTGGTTTGGCCTCCTGGGGGTCAGAAACTGAAGCTCTAATCAGTGGAAGCCAAGTGCACAGGCTGCCAACTTGACTCATATTAGGAAGTTCCCAAATCTCCTGGGCTGTATCTTTCTTTAGGACCTGACAGATCCAAGCATAGTGCAAATTAAATAGGATGAGCCCAGCCAAATCTCCCCATCTTTCACATGTCTGAGCATAGGTCTGCAGCAGCAAGGGGACTTTTAACACTGACCTCTAGTAAAAAAAAAAAAATGATAATGCACTTGTATTAATGAACCTGGAAACTTCCCAATTGCTAGACTCAGTGTACGAGGGACTGGGGATAGGGGTGGTATTTTGCAGTCCCAATTTTATTAGTTTGGTTCACTCTACCAGATTTTTAGACTCTGTTCCTTCGGAACTTTGGAATGCCTATAAACTCTAAAAATTGCGTTGGACTTTGGGAATTGCTCCAACTTTGGGTTGTTACAGGGATAAAAAAAATAAAAAGAGGATCTAGTCAGAAGACAAGCTTCATCTCAGTGCTTGATGTCCTTTATGTGCATGACTCCAGGGCCATTTGTGCCAGAGCTTATTTGTAGGGGAGATAAACAAACAGTTGTCTTGGGGACAACTGCCCATCCCACCTCGGAGTAATCTCTTGTTGGCTGACACAGCCTGTCAGCAGGCAGAGTTTTGGGGAGTCAACACAGGTCAATGTGGAAAGCCAAGCTCATGAGTCCATGAGAGGCCTTCAGTGTTGGTCCCTGGGTTGGATCAGATTTTTAGATCACCAGTGAGCACACCACTTGCTGGTATGTTTTCTCTGGCTCTGGTTAACGTTCGTTATGCCATTTGGTTAGGGAAAGGAGGTAGACATTTCCCTGGTTTGCATCCAAAGGTGGCCCTGCTGGCATTATGTGAAAATAAAAAATGAAGGTAGAAACTGTGACCCAAACTGGGTGGTTGACATTAATAAGTGATTGGATTGGGTTGTATACGAGACAGGTGCGAATGGGACACTGGTGTCTAATGACTGTCTCTTTGAGGATATGTCATAATTTCTTGACACTAAACACAGACAAATCTCGTTGTGTTAATTGGGAGTGACAACCTGAATCCAGCCTGTGCTCGTGTTTTGTTGGGGTTGACAAAAGTCTATTAAGCCAAGTACCTTGCCCTGGGAATCAGGCATTGTTTTTGAAACTAACCTATTCTTTTCTACTAATATTAGCTCTTTAATGAGGTCATGTTGGTATCAATTTTTGATATATAAAAAATTAATAAATACCTGACCTTTTAGCAGCTGAGGAGGGCTTCACGATCTTGTCATCATGCACATAGATCCCTGTTTCGCATGTTTTTCTTACCTTCTTTTACTTCTGTGCTTTTTTTCTTTGTCTTTCTTTTCCTCTTTTTGTCTTAAACAATCAAAAAGTACCAGGCTTAATCTCCTTGTTGGAAATACATATCATTCCACTGTTTCAAAAGCTGCTTAAGGAGGGGACTTAGAGCCTTCCCATCTCCGTATTAATAAACTCATCTTCTCTCTTTAGTGTTTTGGTAACTGGGGAGCCCTGTAGAAATAGTCGGGCCTTGTCTTTCACCCAAAGGCCAACACAAAAAAAAGCTGCTTAAAGCCTACCCTCGATGCTCTTCTAATTAAAGGTTTAGTCTACTACGGCGCTTTGGCAGATCTTGCTACCTTTGCATTGAAGCAAATGTTGGAAACAACCATTTGAGTTGCCATATATTATGTATAAAGTATCTGTTCCCTATGCTGAAAGGCAAATGTTGACCTTCAGGATAACAGAGCAGGAGACAGGGCAATCTGATGGGGCAGCTGGCTAGCAAGGGTGGGGGAAGGGGATGGCTGTCTGCTCTCAGGGACAAATAAGAGCAGTGTCTAAAATCACCTCTTTGACCAGCATGAATGGAAGGTGCTCCTCCACTTACAGTGGGGTTACATCTCAACAAACTCATTAAAAAATATAAAATATCTGTACCTAGCTTACTGGGTATAATTCCAGCACATCAATGGTACAAGAGAAACAGTAGCTCTGTTTCAAAATCTTTGCTACTATATGGAAATTCCTTTGTTTCCCTCATTGTGTTCTTCTCTTTGGTTTTGAAATGTGATGTCAATATTGGAATGAAACTCTGAAAACCTTCATTAAGTTACATATAACCAAAGAGCTAAAGAATGGAATTTATAGCTTAGGTTTTCCCATCTGTACTTTGGTAATAATATTTGAGTATACAGCACCAGGCATTGCAAAATTATAAGTTAAAAATGACTAGACAAACAGGAGACCAGACGAGAGAAGGAATTAAAGAGATGGAGTAGGTAGCTTCACAAGACAACGTAGAGAGGGAGGGAACTGAGGTGAAATTAATGCCTTAAAGTGTTGAAGTCTTCTGAGCCTATTTTATTTAATAAATAGGAAATCCTTCAAGAGCCAATGAACTTACTCTGTAACAATAGAAGAGCACACCAAATGACAAGTGGTGAGGATAATTTGGGGGCAGGGGTCCTAGAACAGAGGCCTTAAGTCCCTGAATAAGCTGTCCTTGTTAAGAAGCCTCTAAAGTTTTGATCGTCAATGCCCCTGGGCTGAAAATATTACAACAACTCAGAAAGAGTAATTAGAGCCTTGCTGTAGCACTACCCCTGGGGGCCTATACTCTGGGACGACTTTATAACTGGGGCTTCTTTGTCACAAAGTGCTTCGGATAATTGTCAGAAACAAATCCTCCTTAGGCATGCCTTTTCCTTCCAGCTGATGGTTTTAATATGGTGAAATCTGGAAACCCCCATGAGAAGGAGGAGAAAGGGGTACCTTGAGCAGTGGGATATGCATCAGAGTTTAGTTGGAAGGGGGCTAGGTCAGCATGGATGGTGCAGGGTCCAGACCAGACCCACAAGACAGTGGAGGGAGACGTTGAGAAGTCACATACTGAGCTGTTGTCACTGGACCGGTCTGATGACAGGGGCCATTGGTAGAAACCAGGAGAGAAGAAAGATGGGACCTGAGAGGTAGGTGAAAAGACAGAAAACTTTGGAGTGTAGCGCCTTGACCTACTCTAAAAGAATTAAGTGAGAAAACAGCTAATAAGACCAAGTAAAATGTCCAGCTGTGCTTAGAAGTAAATGCTGACTTGAAGAAAAGCTACTGACCCAGGTGTCCTTAAGTTCCCTCCAATTGATGGTTAGTTTAGACTCATAGCCTGGAGTATGGCTGAGCCTGTAGTGGGGCTAAGTCATTTCTAGAAACCAACGGATTGACTTAGAAAGCTAGGTAGCTACTATAAACAAAATCTAAAACCAGAATGGCCAACCTCTGGCAAGCATTGGTGCTACCGCAGCAGACATCACTAATAGATAACAGAGTCTTCACTGCCACTCCCAGTTTTATCAACCAGCACCCACTAGAACATAAACTCCGTTAGGGCAGGACTTTTGTCTCGTTCACTGTTTTATCCCTTTCATATAGAATGGTGCCTTTTATTTGCAGGTATGCAATAAATATTGGTTGAATTAAATATTTGATGACTGGCTCAATCAGATTTTATATATGAGAAATATCTTATTTGCCATTCCTGACCTAAAGCAAAAATATAAAGAATTAAAATTAGGTTGCAGGATATTGTTATCACAAAAGAGGACAACTAATCTGATGGCCCTAAGAAGTGTTTCCATGCTGAGAACTGGCAGCTCCTTTGCCATCACCCTAAAGTACAAAGCCTGAGGCTGTTCCTTCAATTTGCTGTACATTTGGAGCAACTTGGCTAGAGTCCAAGATGCATTACCCTTGCGCCAAATTATACTCCTTAGCAAAAAATGCTATAGCATTAGATCGGGTAATTG
This sequence comes from Mirza zaza, assembly GCA_008750895.1. Taxonomy (NCBI): domain Eukaryota; kingdom Metazoa; phylum Chordata; class Mammalia; order Primates; family Cheirogaleidae; genus Mirza; species Mirza zaza. Next base: position 37,385 of record VSMD01110307.1, on the reverse strand, counting down.
TCATATGCTGCAAGTACTTCAACTCAACATTTATTTACTGCCTGCTATATACCCTTACTATCCTCCAAGATGAGGTTTTAAGCCTGAATTTCTACTTCCAAAGAGAAGGATTTCTCCAGGAGTCATTTCTCAGAAAGTGACTGTTCAAAGAATGGTTTCTCCTGCAGTCATGTTATTGATTAACATACTGTTTATCCATCAAAGGGGCTACAGCAGGCCTTGTACATGGGTTTCCTACAAAAGAGCAGGATCTCTCTTTACTCCTTCCCTTGTATAACTACTGTTTTTTTGAGAACCTATTATGTGTTATCCTTGTGCTGGGGATACATTAATAAACAGTAATGTTCAGTAATGAACAAAACTAAGTCCTTTTCATGAGATTATATTTTAACAAGGGAGATGGACAATTAATAAATGAAAACAGGCTGGGTGCAGTGGCTCACGCCTGTAATCCCAGCACTTTGGGAGGCTGAGGTGGGGGGATCATTTGATCCAGGAGTTTCACATCAGCCTGGGCAACATACCAAGGGCAATGTACACATCTCTACAAAAAAAAAAAATTAAAAAGTTAGCCAGGCATGGTAGCTCACACCGGTAGTCCCAGGTACTTGGGAGGCTGAGGTAGGAGGATCGCTGGAGCCCAGGAGTTCGAGCTATGGTGACACAACTGCACTGTAGCCAGGGTGACAGAACAAGACCCCATCTCCAAAATAATAGTAATAATAAAATCAAAACACAAATACATAATCTCAGATAATGACAAATTATTTGTTTCAGAGTAGTAGAGACTGGAATTTGATTAGAATGGGTTCAAGAAAGAATGAGATAAGAACTGAAGTAAGTTAAGTTCTGAGTTAAGAACTACAGATGGAAATAGAAGATACCTTTTTAAAATGGGTTTAGTTTTAAAAGGAGCTGAGAAATTAATTATAGGTGTAAGAGTATTGGGGCTAAGGATTTTATTAAGATGAGAGATATGCACAGAGCTGCTGAACATGAGCCACTGGATGGGATAGTTGGAAGAGCAAGGCTGTGGGGGAGGTGGGGTGTGGGGCGGAGTAAACACGAGTGCCTCCCTCCATAGGGCACGTGGCTCTTCTACCGAGAGGAGTGAAGATGGCTCCTCGTAGGGACACCAACCTGTTCTGGAAGAGGTAGGATGTGCTTCCTCTTATTCCCATGCAGTCTGTTTTCATCCCTGCTGGGAAAACTGAGGCAGTTCAGTAGCTGGCTCACAACGGAGCCCTGAGATGCCAAAAGCAATAAGGCAGAATTCTTACCCTCAAAGACATCTCAGTCCAGGAGACCCCTGAACTGGTGCATTCCTATCCCAATAGTCACAAAAGTCTTCTTTCAGAGAGTGACTCGATCATTTAGTCCACGGGTCCTCAAACTTTTTAAACAAGGGGCCAGTTCACTGTCCCTCAGACTGTTGGAGGGCCGGACTATAGTTTTAAAAAAACTATGAACAAATTCCTATGCACACTGCACATATCTTATTTTGAAGTAAAAAAACAAATGGGCAAAAACACTCGCGTGTGGCCCACGGGCCGTAGTTTGAGGACTCCCGATTTAGTCAATTCAGTGGAATAATTTGAATCCAGACTTTCATTAACCTTCTTTCTTTCTCACCCATTCTCGAATACATTGCCTTGAATTCACAAACTCCAATTAAGTCTACTTGGCTAATAACTTCACCATGAAAATATCTCAAACTATTAAAGTCTTGAATAAAGTATTCTGCTTTTGACACTCTCCACAAACCTCACAGGATTTGAAAAACTTGAAGTATGCAGAGGGAAATCAGACTAAATGCTCCCATATATTTTATTGGAAACATTTCTTTAAAAACATGAAGACAAGGGGGAAAAATAAAAAAAGACCAAATTCAATTTCTGAGCCTGGCACTTCAACTTCTCCACACATTACTCTATTCTAAACAGGAAAAAATAAAATCAGCTTTGTTCCTCAGCATATGCTTTTGACATTTTTTTTCCTTGAAGTCTGTGAATTATTAATAAACTAATTTCTCTTTATAGTTCAATCTTTGGAGATTTAAAGTGTTCACTCAAACGCACAGGGAAGAGATAGAGCTTCAGTTCCAATCAGCTCCAATTCTCTCTGGAGATGCTGGCCTTGAGGTATCTCTGAGTCTTTGATATCAATCTTTGATTCAGCTGGGAATTTCTGATCATTTCTAGAACTAGTCTGTTAATACCACTTAATGCCCTGTTTAAGTTGGGCCATTTCTGCCAGCTGATGTTATGCTTTCACTTTGCTCCTGAGATATTTTATGTGTGTATTTAGGTAGCATATATATACATACACACATCTCTCTCTGTTGTTATTCTCGATGGACTATTTCTTGGTGAGTTGCACTAGAAGGCAGGGCTTGTGACAACAGAGGATGTCCAGTAAATTGGCAGCTCTTGTGATAAGCCATGCTGTGTATCTAAGTGCCACCCAAAAGTGCTTCCTCCCTGGGCAGTAGTGCTTAGAGGAGCAAGCTTTTGGTTTGCAAAAACCACGGATATACAACAGTAGAATGGATGAGCTCTGGGTCAAATTCATTCCCTCCACCCTGCACCAATGAATGTGTGAAAAGTGGATCTGAGTGAACAATGGGCAGAAGTGAGGGAGAGAGGGTTCCTCCATCAGCTCGGATTTTGGATTATTAAGCTGAAGTCACTTCCAGCATTATGATTCTATTGCCTCCTGTGGCCTCAATGTATGAGAATTTCTTTTCTTTTCTTTTGTTTTCTTTTGTTTTCTTTTCTTTTTTTTTTTTGTCAGAGAGAAAAACTGAGAGACTGAGTTTAATTGACTTGCCTGATCTCCTGCAAGGGACTGAGCCATGCTTTCCCACTTATTTGGTAGATCTTAAGGGGATTCAGACTCTGGGTGAGGCCTTCTCCCTCTGATGCCTGGTCTATTTATTGATCCAAAAGGGGGAAAAATCCGGCAAACACAGGCCAAACTCTCTGTCCCCCTCTTCCCTGACATTCTCCCAGGGAAGTGGCTTCCACATTGAACTGACCCCTGCCTTTCTTTTCCCTCTACCTCCTCCCTTAACGACCTGCTGAATTACTGGAATATAATGATTGAGCAAGACAGTCACCAGGTGAGCATGTTGAAAGGGATGTGTAGTGGGAGCACCGAAGAATAAGCTTCTGCACTGTAGCAGCATCTTCTCCTACATCGCCGGCTCCCGCAGACAGCAAACTTGCCTCTCTCCCGAGGAGGTCTGGATCAGAACTACGGAACGGAGCAGGTAGAGGGGAAAGGCAAGCAGAGGAAGAAAGGAAAGCTTTTCCTTTTTTTAGTTTTTAAAGCCTGTTCTATTCCAGGACTTTATTTACTTTTTCGTTTGGCTTCAGGGGTTAAAGGGCTCACAGTAATGGAAACTGGAGGCCACTGATTTATTGCTCTTCCTCTAGACTTTCTGGGCTGATTTGTTTGGTGGTAGGTATGAGCTTCCTCAGCCTTTCTCACCCAGGACCTTAACCTTGAACCAGCTGTAAGAACTCCCCCTTCCCAGGGACCTGGGAAAACCCGCCAATCTCAGGCTTCAGTGGCTGTGCCTTGACTTTTACCAACAACTTCCCCTCTCTTTAATGACCCAGAAAACATTAGCATGAAAGGACTTAGTTGTCAAAGGAAAACTTTTCCATACTTTGTAAGATTTTCAGCCATTCCAATTTTTGTCTAAAAGGATTGGGTTTTCCGGGCTTCCTTCAATTGTATTCCTGAGCATCTTCTAAAGACATATTCAGATTGCAAACATGTGTATGCTTGGGCATGCCACATTTCTTTGTGGAGGTGGATTTGATAAAATTTAGATCTTAGGTTTTTCTGGAAAGAACAAGAGTATCTTAAAGATGGCATGACAAGTCTCTCATACACACTGTACCCATCAGGGTTCTCCAGGAATGGAACCAAGAATCGGCTCATACCGTGGTGGGGGCTGACACCTATGAAAGCCACAGGGCAGGATGGCAGGCTGGCAACCCAGGCAGGAGTTATGCTGCAGTTTGAGGCAGAATATCCTCTTTTCTGGGCAACCTTAGTCTTTGCCCTTAAGGTTTTCAACTGATTGGGCCACCATTAAGGATAACCTCCTTTAACAAAAGCCAAAGGATTATAGACGTTAACTACATCTACAGATACCTTCACAGCAACACCTAGGTTAGTGCTTGACTAGTTATGTGAGTACTATAGCCTGGGAAATTTGACACACAAAATTAACCATCACATGCACCATTGATTCCTCTCATTTATATGCCCTAACTCTCAAATTCATTCTTTTCTCTCTGTAACTCTAATCCCTACCCTAATCCACATTGCCATCATCTTCCCAGACCAACACAATTGGGTTTTAATTTGTTTCCCTGCCTAAGCTTTTTGCTTCTGACCAAACTATCCTCTACCCTGCAGCCAGAATGATCTTTTAAAAATGTAGATCCAATGCTCTACTCCTCTGCTTAAAATCACACAATTATACTTGCCTGGACTTAGGATTAGTCACAGCTACTTAACACTGCCTATAAGGCCCTGCTGGGCCTGGCCTTGCCCATTTCTGCAGCCTTCTTCATGCTTTCTGTGCCAGCCACACTAACCCTGAAAGTGTGTTCTTATGTTCCTTGTATTACCTTCTGCCACAGGGTCTTTGCAAGGGCCGTTCCTTCTGCCTGAAAGGCAGTTTCTTCCCCTTTTGCCTCCTGTTCTTCTTTGCCATAATAGGTCAGGCTTACTCTTTTGGGGGAGCTTTTCTCAACCACCTGTATCAGATCAAATCCTCTAATTATGTGTTATCATAGCCCACACCTCTCCTTTGGTGGACACATTGCATTGGATAGTTTGCATTTATTTATGTAATGATTAGATTATTATCTATGTCTTCCCCAGACATTCCACTGTGAAGATATCAGTGATGACTAACTTGTCCACCACCACATATCTAATGTATAGCATAGTGCTGATACGTGGAGGTACTCAGCAGATACTGCCAACTAAGACCATGAATGAATCGTCCAAGTTACGATGGAGGTCATGGCTGACATCCTAATTCTGCCCTTCCCCAGGACTCTTCTACCCTTTTCTCATTCTTCTGTTCCCACATCTTGAACACAGCCAGTTTCTTCTGACTTACAACTCTGTATCACAGTTGGGCACTGAGATCAGGAGTTTTGAAAATGGCCAGGAAATCCATGTTGACTATATTTCCACTCATTTGGCCTGTTCCATCGAGATTTTCTGGCACCTAGAGGTGGCATAACCCACCCCTCATATATGGTGTCTGTACTCGATCAAATAATTTTATAGTTTTGAATACATCCCAAGTTCTAAAACCATAACATTTCATCTAAAACTATAAATATATGACTTTTCATTAAAAAAAAATCTGTTATCCCATATGGCAACATACAACTTGAGTTGAGCAGCAGCTGTCCATATAAGAAAGGATAGGTTATCCAGAATCTATAAGGAACTCAAACAACTCAACAAGAAAAAAATGTCCCCATTAAAAATGGGCAAATAACATGAATAGAGATTTTTCAAAAGAAGACATACAAGTGGCCAAGACATATGAAAAACATGTGAAAAAATGCTCAACATCACTAATCATCAAAGAAATGTAAATTAAAACCACAATGAGATGCCATCTTACACTAGTCAGAATGGCTATTTAAAAAGTCAAACAACAACAGAAGTAGTGAAAGAAGTACAGAAGTAGTGAAAAGGGAACACTTATACGCTCTTGGTGGCAATGTAAATCATTATAACCTCTATGGAAAACAGTATGAGATTTCACAAAGAAATAAAAATAGATCTACCATTCAATCTGGCAATCACACTACTACTCCCCCACCCCAAAATGATTATATTAAAAAGAGACCTGCACATACATATATGTTTATTGTAGCACACTTTATAATAGCTAAGTCCTGGAATCTCCATCAATGGATGATTGAATAAAGAAAATGGAATACTACTCAGCCATTAAAAAGACTTAAATTACGTCTTTTGCAGCAACATGGATAGAACTGAAGGCCATTATCCTAAGTGAAATAACTTAGAAAGTCAAATACTGCACATTCTCGCTTATAAGTGAGAGCTAAATAATGGGTACGCATGGACATACAGGGTGGAATAGACATTGAGACTCCAAAAAGTGGGAGGATGGGAGGAAGGTGAGAAAAGAAAAACTACCTAATGAGTACAGTGTACACTAGTCAGGTGATGGAAACACTAAAAGCCCAGACTTCACCATTACGCAGTATATTCATGTAACAAAACTGCTCTTGTATCCCCTAAATCTCTAAAAATAAATAATTTTAAAAGGAAAGGATAGATGACCTTCTGGTCCAGCACACTCCTGCAGGCCCACAGCACTCACTGGGCTTGGCCACCCGGTCCCCGAGTACAGTAGGCTCAGGGCCACTCAAATGTGTGGCCATGTCCATCTTCACTCCCTTTGGCTATGGCTGACCAAAGCCATGTCAACAGTCTGTGGTTCCCTAAACCCTCTTGGTTTGGGTGGGCCAAGGAGAATAAAGCAAAGCTATGAATCCACAGGCGGTTTCTCTATGAAAACTGAAACAATTGCTGTAGCTATTCATTAGTGGCTTTTGTCTGTAGAATGGAAGTGAAAAACCTCAGCAGACCCAACAGCCAAAATGGCACAGTACGAAGGCCACGCACGCGAATCTTTTATGGCCTGACTTCTCCCAGGAACTTCAGTCGATTCCCTGAGCTTGTGACCTTCCATTGGACACAATACAAAGGGTCATTATTTGCCTTGATTCTCATGCTTGAAGGAAAAAAAAAAGGAAGTCCAGATGAAAGTTAAAAATAGGGCATGTGAATGTAATGCAACTTTCTCTGGGATCATAAGTCTGGTGAAGAGAAATAAAGGAAGAAGAAAAAATAGACATCCTATTAAATGAGCTTCCTGGAAGAATGTTATTTGCTCGCAAATATTTATCCAGAGAACTCCAGACTAATTCCTCATTAACAAAAGTGTCCTGGAATGTAGGTGGAATCCATCAGAACATCCTCAAAGGAAACTTGAGAGCTGAACTCAGAAAAATCCCCGGCTTAGAGACATTTTTCCTGCTTTGCACATCTTTCCCAATTGCTCATCGCCTTCATTACTAAATATTTTTTTATAATACCTAGAATACATATGTATATCCCACCCACCCCCAAATCTCCCCCCCCCACACACACACACACATCCTGCTTTATTGAGGTCAGCATTTTGTTTTGGGTCCAATGGCTGAGCTAGAAAAGAAGAATCATACAGTTTCCAAATTCCATAGGTCCTTAGTAAGAGGGACCCTTCTTCTTTGCAGATATGATTCACTCATAATAAACAAAGAGTGTCTTCTGCATTTTTGTCTGGGGAGAGGGCTGAATCTGAACTTCCAACCCTGCCCCTGAAGCATTATTCCAATCAGGGAATTATGTCACAGGTGGGGATGTGTCCCTGGGAAAGAAAGCATCTGCTTCCATACAAATGTCATCAGTAATAAAGAAAGATGGAAAAGCCGTGTGATCCGGGAATTGGATCGTGTCCATATCAGATCTGCTTTTCAGTTGTAAAAACAGTAAGTTACCCTCAATTATTCTTATGCACTGGGTGAAAACATTTTCTTAGCTTTACCGGGGTCCAGAAAGAGACACGGGAACTTGGCGAAGGCTTTAGAAAATGATTGTTTCTGAAATCTGCTACAAACTCCAAATGCCACTTCCTGGTTCAGAAGCAAGAGACTTGGGGGAAAATAAGTTTAAGCTCATAAAAACACTCAAAAGGGCATATTGGTCATCAAACAGCTCTGAGCGGACTGCATTTGCAAATGAATCTGAAAACATGTGGATTCAATTTTCCTTGAAATGCCCAGAGGTTAAAAAATTAAGGGGGAAATGTTTGGCAGAAAGAGCCTGGGGTTTGGCTGTGTGCACAAGTTTCTGAAAAATAAATTGATTGTTTTGCCAGAGAGCAAATATTACCTGGTTCCCCTTCTCAATCACATCTCTAACTTAATTGTCAATGGCCCCATTTCTCATTATGCCTGCAACGTGGACAAAAGAGTTGGGTTCATTCCGCAAGAAAGCAAGTTTTGTTCATTCCCAGGGTGGTCTCGTGCGTGGCTGACCCAGAATTTCAGTATTGTCGTGTATTTCAACTCTAGTAACACCACGACAAGAAAACCATCTGCTAGCAAAATTGTTTCTCCTCTGCCTCCACTCTTAAGTTTTACCCCTTTTTTTCCCTTCCGCCAATCCCCCAAAATAATACCTTTATTATGACCAAATAAACACAGGCAAATATGGAACTGCTTTAGAACAAACCCAAATTGCTTTAAAGGATCATGAAAATAGAGTGGGTGGGGGAAAAACTACATCTGTGAAAAAGCGGTGATTAGCCTTAAAACAATGTGAGGCCAACGGCACAGAGTCCCATTTATGAGATGATGTGTGTTGCCCGTAAGTGCCTGTTCCTGGTCTCTGAGGTAGCAAAGTTGTCACATGGTTCTGTTGTTGCCATGGCAATAATCTGTAATTGTGCAGAAAATCCACAGAACTCGTGAGCAACTCCTTAGTGGATTGGGCTGAAAGAAAATCAAACCCGTGAAAGCCCTGAATTGATGTGGTTATGAAAGTGCATTGGCCAAGCCGGTCCAGTTGGAGCTGACCTGCTTTGGGACCTTCCTTCCCATGGCCCCCATCTGACAATGGTGAACGCCTTCATTCATGTACATTTTTCTCACTTTTGTGTTCATAACCGGTGAAAGGTATAAATCCCAGGCAGCTCAGGAAATGCCTCAGCCGACTCCTTAAAATTCTGAGCACACAGTTTGGAATCTACGGGAGGGAATTGTGGCACCTTTGGCTGCTGGAACTTCTTGGCCCTAGACTAGTGTCGAGGACCAAGGCCTGATTTGTACGTATAGGCCAAACAACATTTTAACACGTTAGAGTCTCTGAAAGGCCAGGTGGGTATTTTCCCCCTGGCAAAGGCACCCAGGACATGCCGGCCAGGCAAGTGGAGCAGCAAGGATGTGTTGTTCCCAGGGTAGCTTGGCAACAGCGTCTACACACATGTACAACACACCCATCTGAAGGCATGCCAAGACTTGCCTGCCTTAAGGCTAGCTAATACAAACCATGCCCAAAATACAGCCAGGAAACGGAGGGTAGGTGGCATTTCTCCCTTCTGCACTAGATGCTGCGTGACATTTATGCATGTATCAGCAGTCAACTCCAAATGGTTGAGGGCTTGAATGAATGTGGGAGCCCCTGACAGAAAATTGAGCAGAAAGACGAGCCAGACAAATCACTCTCATGGTCCAAAGTGCAGTGAGAATCCCATGGGAATGCAGCTTCCAAGCAGATCCCATGAGAACATCTGGGATGAAGACACTCACGCCAGGCCCTAAACCCAGACTCATTAGTAAAAATGCTTCATTTCTTCTCCTTTCTTTATTTATCTTTTTGCACACAAGTATGATTTGCTTTCCTTCTGCACATTTTCCTACTGGGAGCAGGGAGAGGAAGATGGAGAACGAATATTAAGCTGTACATTGGGGTGCTTTCTCTTGGATACTCTCTCATTCAGGGTTACTCAATTACAGGCAATTGAGACTTACATTAGGAGAGTAAAAGGCTCATGGATTTGGGGAAAGGCTTGAGAATCAGGATAGGAAATGAATAGGAACCCGATAGCTTAGGAGTTTAGATAGCAAGAGAAAAAATATCAGTAGTCCGATTATAGTTTGCTACTAGAATATTTGGCTTCAACTATTTGTCTTTTGTGACATTTTTCTCAAGAATTGAAGTTTTGGGAAAAAGAGTCCAAATGGCCTGATTTGGGTCATAACCCCAGTTCTCTCTTGGCAGGGGTGGGGGTGTATGCAAAGACAGGAGGGGAAAGTTCAGCCCTTAATTTAGAGTCTCATCAGAATTCCACAGGGTGGGAGAGAGATAGTTTCTCAAAACAAAAATGAAAGTGCATTCACAGAAGGAAGGGGGATGGATACTGTGATGGTCGTGGTGTTGGCTTGATGAAGAGAGAATCCAACAACAAAAGTCCAGTGCTATAGCTTGGAGCGGCAGTGGAACAGTGAAAATGCCAATCTTTCCATCTATGTTAGTACGCCTGAGCAAAGATTTGCTAAGGAAAACAGAACAAGGATGTAGGTAGATGGAGAATGAGTGAAGGAGAAGGTCTAGAAAACCTTTTGTTTGGCATCCTCTTCCTGAAAGAATCAAGAGAAAAGACAGCCGCCTCATCTGACACCAGCCATACTAATGGAGCAGGCAGACTTCCTGCTAGTCAAAGCTCCCTGTTAATGTCCACTTCTCAGCACGTCTGATTACGGGTTGAAGTTGACCGATCAGCAAACTACTCAATTATAAGCCCATCGTCTCCCTGTGGTGCCACTAATTAAAACAGGAACCATGTTGCAGCTCACACACTCCATGGAGCTCTACCTTCCGAAAGCTGAATTAGTCACAACAATTAGCCGTTGTCAGTGGAATTCAGCCTCCTTTTCCCTGTCCCCAAGCCCACTCCTGTTTGCTCCGAATTCATCTCTGAAAAGCCTTCCCCTGGGATTATTGATCTCCTCCATACCCTTCGGGTGAGATGGAAGCACATGTGGTAGGAGCTTTGAAATACAACCCCAAAAGGCAGCTATGTGGAAATCTCAATGTTCTGGAATGCTCTGACCTTTTGCCCTGCCAAGCATCATTTTTGTTTTCTGAAATCACATCATGTAGGTATTCCTACATGCACTTAATTTTTAAGAGGTGAGAGAGAGAGAGAAAAAAAAAAAAAACATGGATCAGTACCCTTCCAATTGCAGGAGAGCTCTTCTGCAGACAGCTGGGACAAACTGTAATCTTTTTTTTTTCTCCTTTTTCTGTCTTGATAAACATATGGGCCACTTTGGTAATTTCAGCCGTAAATGCACTTCTCTATTACAGGACGAATCTTCCATGTGCAGAAGAGGAGAGAGAAAAGATGCTAAGAATCGCCATGGTGACAGGGTAGAGGAACAGGGGCTTGGTATATAACCACAGAGCACATCCCAAACTCGCCTGAATGCCAAGTCCATGGCTTCCCGACCAGAGAGAGGAACTTTTGTAAACCATTGAAGGTTCAGTTCAAATCTCCATTAGTATTAAAATCAATATCCCTGGCTGGAAATAAAATGACACTTCTGGCTTCCTTCCAGAGGGCCTGCCAATTAGCCTGCAGTGGAAAGCTCCCTGCCCACACTCCTCCTAATGTCCCTTCTCCCTTGAAAAGAGGCAACACTAGATGCCCTTCCTTCCTTTTTAATACAAACTTTTCCATTCAGCATTTGATGGCTCCATTGTTTCATTTTTCCCCAAATGAAATGAAATAGAAGTTTCCCTATCAATTTTTTTTCTCAAAACAGCTGTGCACATTTAAAAGTTTCTAAGACAACCACTTTGCACTCAGTTGTAGAGGAACAGATCAACCTCAGAGTCTTTGCACACATTGGGTATCACAAATGGGAATAGAACATAGCTACACGTTCTGTATAACACAGTGGTTGAGTGCCTCAATTCTGGAGTCAGAAAGACTTTTGTTTCCAATCTGAACCCTCGGTGGCATGCTTAAACCCTCGGTGGCATGCTTAAAGTACACCAGCACTGGGCTCCTGGTCACCTGTGTGTCTCTGTCTTATCCAGACTTCTTTGCCCTTTGTTCCCACCACTTAGCTCTGGTGTGGACATGCCTTTAGTCTCCAACCTCCTACCTTGGGCAGGCAGTCTAAGATGGGATATGGGGAGATACAGATGACTCAGAAAGTCCCGCTGATCTATCAAGGGTCCTTATCTCACATGGCTTCAGCCAAAATTCAAAGGTATCAGCTGCATGACAAAATGGAGCAGGAAACACACACACACTCTTGTGCGCACACACACACACACACACAAGCTAGACCAGAGTCATCCAGTTACACACCCACACACAGACACATGCTCTTAAAGCCAAACACTCAGTGACTATCCACTTATTATCCCTTGATGGGGCATCTTAGAAATGGAGATCATTTTGTATATTCCACAGGTTATGGATTGATTTGGGATGAGATGATGAATCGATATCAGCCAACGCTCAGGTCAGTTCAGAGAGGGAGAGATGGGGTCTACCGGTGGTCTGTTTCCTCACAGTGCACACTCCAAGCAGGGAGCAAGGGCTAGGCTAATAAGGATGCTAGAAGGCAGGACAGAGTGATATTAGAGAGATGGTGGGTGGGGAACAGGAAATAGCAGGGCCAGCTCTTACACAGGCTCATGTTGCTCACTGTCATATACAATAAATCTGCTCAAGACGTTAAGAGCAATTAAATAAAATAGAGAGAATACAAATGTGGAAAAAAGCTATTGTAATTGGATATTCCAGAACTTGAGACCCAGGCATAATGTTTTTATAATAGTGTATATAAGAGAGTGTTCTATTCAACAGCCTAATGAAGATTAAGTAATTGAACAACATTATTTCAAAATATTTTCTGGGTTGGATCTTATGTTCCAGCATCTCGAATACACATAGTTCCAGTTATGAGAATCTGCAATGTTAGGACAATGAGCTCTAGCCCGCAGAACATCTGGCTTAAACCAATGTTCTCAATCTCTTGTTTTTATAAGCAACAAATTTGGAGGGCCAGGTTTGCATGCTTGGGTCATTTGATTTACTTGATACATACATAATTTCAGCCACTTGTTATGGCTAGTGGTCGGAGGTATCTGACTCCAATCCTTAAGTGTTAAAATGGTTCTATTCTTCTCATTTAGTCACCTACGTTTTTTTAAGGGCCCTGGTGACTACATAATATGCTGTAATGGATCATGATTCAGTCGTTTATAAAAATTGCTATTGGTAACCAACCATGAGGCAAGCTCCCTGCTCTCACAAGCTTTCAGTCCAGCAGGAGAGAGAGACATTAGAGACATTAGACAAATCAACACCTAAATGGTTCTTGGATTACAACTCTGAAGATTGCTTCAGAATAGAAGAACAGAGTGCCATCGGGGAGATGCTTAGCTGGTTTGGAAGGCAAGCAAGTCATCTCTGAAAAAAGCAACATTTGAAACGTTCAAACCAACAGCTGACTTGGCCAAGTGAGAAAGGCCAATATAGACGGATCGTGGGCACTTCAGAGGGGTGGGCGGATGAGAGAGAAGGCTGGCAGAGTCTAGGCCGGGACGGTGGTAATGAAGGACCTAGACCTTGTCCTCAAAGGTGCCATTGGATAGAGGAGCAACTGCCTCTCAAAAGTAATTCTTGTTGACTAAGCTCTCAAAAAGGTATTTATTAAATGTGTAATCACTCCTTGCAATTTATTCCTACTTCCGGTGAAAGAAAAAGGAAGAAATGATTCAGGGTCTGTCCTCCTCATGGTGGGTTGGTACAAAGGACAATGCATTTATTTTATCAACCTTTCCCAAATTTTAGTCATTTGTGACTCTAATGATTTTTGCCACATTTGCCTAACACCGATATCCTAGTTGATAAAGAGAAATCTCTTTAAATAAAATTTCCTTTTTTATTATACAGATTTACTTATAAAGGAAATTTTAAATCACTACTATAAATGGAAAGTCAGTGTTACCTGCCATAAATCGAAGGTAACCATAGAAATAAATAGAATGGTAAAAAAAAAAAAAAAGAAAACAAAAACAGTGTTATCACATACTAGATAGTTAGTCACTGTTAGTCTACTGGAGTTCTGAGCCTGTGACCCCCTCTCTATTACATAAAAAGAGTTATTAGCCAAAGATAGAATTGGGAAAATCTACATTTTCCTTGACTCTGCTGACTGGTTTCAAAGAGAATTGAAACGGAAGCAACTTTCTCCCTGTGCGATACAGAGTAAGTACTGTCATGTCAGCATGCCACATAAAAACGTCCACAAACCACTGGTGGCACATGGCCCACGCTTTGGGAAACAAAGTTATTTCCTAGATAATAAATGTAAGCCAAAAGCATATAGTCTTAATTATCGAATAAAGGCTAGTCTTTGCCATGGCAGTGAATATATACCTTACTTTTTGGAAATAAGATAGATATTTGATAAATTAAGCAATTTTTTCTTACAAACATTCTTATAGACAAAAATCTCAGAATTGCTTTATCTGGATAAGGACTTGGCTCAGGTGGACCTTGAGGCTAAGCTGATTGGCCAGGGAGGGCAGCCTCAGGGACGATATCACCACAGGGCCAGGCAGATGGTGGCTAATGTCACAGAGTCTGGGGTGGCTGGGGTGGTAGGTGACCACTCACAGAGGTCCAGTGGAGCCTGACAGCAGCCACAAGAGCCTCATAACTAGTATGCAGTAGACAGAAGCTCTTGCAACTGCTGATGTTATGTCACCATTTAATACAGTTGCCACTTGCCACTGGCATCCGCAGAGTCAAGCTGTTGGCCGCAGGAACTGGGAATCAGAACACAATCCCCAACCTGGGGAGGGCTCGCAAGAGGCCAGGAAAACCTGGGCCCCAGAGGAAATGATTTATTAAGCTGTTATTCAGATACTGAGGCACTAGGGGAATGAAGGGAAAGATCCAGTCATTGAATCTGTACGAGGGTTCTACTCCAGGAACGAGGCAAAGGTCTGCAATGGGGAGGAGACGCTGACCTGGTGTCAGTTTCTATAAACACAACACACCTGGGTCAGCCGCTGGACCTAATAGCATCACTATCACCTGGGAACTTATTAGAGACCCTAATTCTCTATCTGCGTCCCACACCATCGTACCAGAGACTCCGGGGGTAGGGTGTAGCAATCGTGTGTAGTAAGCCCTCCAGATGATTGTGCTACCTGCTGAAGTGTGAGCACCATTGGTCTGGAGGAAGAAGTGAGGCCAAGTGTGAGGCCCAGGGGAGAGCAGGGCTGCTTCCCTGGCAGGAATGAGACACACAGGTGTCCCCTCTGGTTAGGATACCAGTCAGGACATTGTCCTGCTTCCGTACAGATTTCTCTTCACTGGATTATGGCTTCTCACATTTTAGCAGTCACTTTCTCTGCCCCACTATTCTCTGCATGCACACAGATAAATACCATAGTTGCAAAAGGTAGTTAGAGGACTTTGTCCTTATTTACTTTTAGTTTTTAATCTTATTTTTTTAGGTAGATGCTTTTCGAAGAATTTGGATATATTTTGTAACTTATCTGCTGTGTTGGATAATTTGTGAATACCTTCTAAGGATTTTTGCCATTTTGTTTTAAAGCGAGGGCTTCTCTGTATCGCCCCCTGCTTAATGAGACACACAGCAATTACCTGGTGATAGAAAGGACAGGTTGTTGCTGTTGCTTCCTCCCCACCCACAATCCAGACGTGGGGTGGTTTTGGTGAAGATGATTTTGCAGCAAAGATCCTGGTAGAGAAAGGCAGCGGGAAGCAGCAGCACCCCCAGTCCCAAGACGACGGCCAGCAACATCTCGAAGTTGCTTTCTTCCTTGCTCATATCCAGCAAGGGAAGGAAACAAACTTTTCTTCCCACCGGTCTGACTGGACCATCATGGGTCACGTGCTCTCGCCTAGAATAAGAACGTCCACTGATTGGCTGTTTATCAGACATCTGAGTTTTTGAACCAATCACTAGCATCTGATTACAACAATCAGTTAGTCAAAGCAGGAACCACCTCTAGAACTTGGTACCAGCTCCCCCAACTTTCTTGGACTGAGTTTTGAGAGAAAGATGAATGCCTGGAAACAAGGAGAAGGAGGAGCAAACCGGTCCACTCTAGTTTTCTACATCCCAGGGACTGTGCCAAGCATTTTGCATTTGTTTTCTTATTTGCTCTTTGCAACCACCCTATGAGGTTGCTGTTTCTACAGACAAGGAACATGAACTTCAGAGAGGTTAAATAACTTACTTGCTCCCTATCACTGGGAAGATGGACAGAGCCAGCATGCAGACTCCTGAGACCCCAGGCCTGCTCTTTGTTTCTGTGCTGCCTGGCTAGCTGACCTGTTTTGAGGGGGGCTCACACTTTCGCCCCCCCATGCTAGCCCAGTGAGGTGGACTCATTTTTACCCCATGCTGAGGAATAATGGCAAAACTCTGGAAAGAACTTGAGCTCAGCTCTCAGGTTTCCACAGTTATTTGTCTGTTGTTACCAAACACTGAAGACTTTAAAAATTCACTGTGGTCATATAGGCAGGAAAAATCACCTCATGCTTGCAACCACAAACCCAAAATGCTCTGGGATCTGTAAGACGAACTGCATTTTAATTAGGAGAGAGAAAGAGTGATGAAGACATTTCTTGAATATTTTTTCAAACCCTCCGGTTGGCTTGCCTTCAGGCCAAAATGTGACAAGTGCCCTAAATCTGATAACAAACACACACTTCTGAAGTCATTGTTAGCTTTCCTAAAAAGAAAAAAAAATTACATTAGTTTTCTGTTACCAGTAAGAGTTCAAGAATGTGCAGCCTTGAAATAAATCACATGAGAACACAAGGAATCACCCTCCATTAAGTATCGGAAAATAAAAATGGAGCTCTCAACCCATTTTCCTTTCTGCTTAGAAAAGTTTTTTGTTTGTTTGTTTGTTTGTTTTAAATTATGTCAGGTCCTCAGAGCCTTGGACCAGGCAATATTAAAAAATCTTGCAGTTTATCCCTAAAATCTAGTCCTTGGTTATTATTGTCCATGTGTTATTCTCAACCACTGGGTCAAACTTCCCAGCTAAAGATGAAGTTTTCCCAACTGACAGTGGGGAGCAATAGCAAAGAGCTACTACGTCCCATGGTTTGTAAATAGAAACTCTTGGCCTTCAACTCAGTAGCTATTTATTTAATCCAACTGTGGTGGCAGGAAAAGGCCAGGAGAGAACTTTCACGTTATGAGGTACACACTTTCCTGACAACCTTGTATGCTAATGAGTTCAATAGCATTCAGTGCTCATTCAATACTCTCAGCAAGCCAATGTGATTTTTATCCTACTTTATAGATAAGCACATTAAGATGTAGAGAAATTAATAACCATGTATAAATTACAATGACTTCAACTAGGAGAATATGAAGCTGAGAATGGTTCAAGCAAAGGTCTGCAAACATTTTCTGTAAAGGGCCAAAGAGTACAAGTTTTAGACTTGGGGTGAGGGGATATAAGGTCTTTGTAAGGGTCACCTACTTCTGTCATCGTAGCATGAACATGTTCATAGATAATATGTAAGCAAAAGTTGTGGCCATGTTCCAATAAAGCTAAATGTGTAAGAACAGTCATTGTGCTGGATTTGGCCCCTAGGTCATAGTTTGCCAAACCATGGCTTCAAGTAAAGCAGCTTAAACTATCTGCAGCAAATAACCAGTTAATTTTACCTCGAATTTCCAATATATCATGTATTGATGCGTTTGTAAAATACAATGAAATGAATTAATAGAAAATGAAACGAAAAAGACATTTATAGCCAATATTTTTTTTTAATTTTTAGAATCAATAGACATAAAATTACTCCATCAAACTGTTCAGAAACACTCACAGTTTCTGTACTTAACGCTATGTGGACCAATAGCAAAATGCTCGCAGAGTGGCATCTTTCTGTGTGTACTCTGAGTAGCTGTGCTCTAAGGAGTAGAATATTTGTCATCTCACTTAGCATAAATCCATGAGCTGGGCAGTTCTGAATGCTTCACTGTGTCATCAAGGATCCAGACTTCCTCCATCTCTCCGTCTTGTGACCCTGGGCATTTGTCTCTCTTCCCGGTTCAAGATGGCAGCCACTGTCACCACTGTTTCCGTACGCACAGCGTCCAAAGCAGAAAGGAAGGAGGAGAAGCAAAACAGGCTTCTCCTAGGGCTGTTATCTCTTTTGTCAGGCTGGATACACTTGCCCCAAGCAGCAGCCACTCCTATGTTCCATTGGCTGTCCCAGTCCCCAGGAAAGAGCAATCAGGGATCCCCCATTAGCTCAACCCAGCTGGATGTGTCCCCTTAGGCTGGACCTGGAGCCCCCTGATAAAAGTTAGGATTTTGTAAACTAAGGAGGATGCCTCTTCCAAAAATTTGCTTACAGAAACCTCTATTTGAGATCTGGGCTTGTGATCCCAATCTGTCCAACCCACACACTGTGCTCCTTCCACCCCCGTAATCTATCGCAGAGATAGAATTCTCCACTTATGATGACTTCGTGATCTGTGTACATTTAATCATTCTTGTGAAGCTTTAAAATTTAGCGTGTATTATAAAATTTGAATATCATTGTTTACAGCGTGTTTGCAGCAATTTCACGACAGGGAATAGAATTTAAGTCCAGGATGACACCTGAGATTGCAAAACAACAAGAAGTGGCAAGATCAGACCTCTGGCTCGGAGCTTCTGGCACTCTCCAGCAAGTTCTTCTCAAGGTGCTGGGCCATTTGTTCTGCACTGATCAATAAGCAGCATCAACACAACGGCCAGCCGATCCAGGCCAAAGGTCGACACAGACAACCTTGGTGTGGATTGATTGACTGTGTGAATCACTTCTGATTGTCCTGACCTGGATGGTCTCATGTAGGCTAGCCAATTGTTCTGGAATGCTTGACACTGAGGGACTTCCCAGGATTCGGGGCTTCCAGCTTTAAGACCAGGGCAGGCCCAGTTTTTAATTTTGAAACAAGAGAAGCCCCAGGAAATCCAGGACAAGGGGACCCCCTCATCTCAGCCTCAGTCAGCTCAGGCCAAAATGTGCCTGTGTGCATTTTTTTGCCATACTGAGTTCACAAGCATCCTAATATTCCCAGCAAACCCATAAACAGTGTGTCTAGTTTTGTCTTGTGAATGGCATTTTTTCACAATTAAAATATCTCAGTTAAGAGAACTACAGATAGATCGTAGATATTTTTGCTTCTTTCACAATTGAGAATTTCCATGGGAAATTCTTGGAAATGCTTTTCCTTGGTTGTGGAGGAAGGCGTGCAGGAAGATCTTGTAAACTTTATTTCTCTTTCCTTTCTATCTGCTACCAAGGCCAATGAAGGCATGTGGCAGCAGGTCTCAGAACTTACCAGTTGAGTTGAATATATTTAGAGATGGATTCCCACCCCCCATACTGGTTTTCAGTGCTTGTCTTGGACAGTCTTTTAAAAATCACCTAGGACTCTTCAAAGAAAAAAATGCCTGGTCCCTCCACTGGGCCTATATAGGGTGGGAGGTGGGGTGGGTAAGGGAAGGTAAAATGGATTTGGGAGCCCAGAGGCTTATGCTCTTTACAAAGTTCCCTAGATATTCCTGACACGCTGCCAGCTTCAGAAGCAACTGGCTAGAATGTGTCATTCAACCTTTCTGAGTGACAACTAAAATTGTAATTACGCTGTTAAAAGGAGAACCTTAAGAAATTGCACGATCGCTCATCTTTGTCTTTCTTCCTTTCTCTCTGTCTTTCTCCCTTCTTTTCTTTAATGGTAGCAGTTCATGTGAATATTGGGGGCAATTTTGGGAAATGTTCAGGGAATGAAGCATATAGATATTTAAAGTGAATTTAAATATGTCTTCTACAAATTCAGGAGCCTATTTGCTACTTAAGGTCCATAGGGACACAAGGCTTGAACAAAGCTCTCGAAGAAAGAGATCTCTGGGTTGATCCTTAGCAAGGGGACATCCCCGGCTGTGCTACTCCTCTGCTGTCATCCTCCTTCCAGTCTTCCCCTTCCCATGCTTTCGTGCTTCACACCCACCTAAAGGTCAGTGGACAGAAGGAGATTTGATTAACATGGGTTGTTAGGCTACCAGTCTCTTGGCTGAGCAAGGCAACAGAGATGAAAATTAGTGACAAATCATAGCACTGCTTCCTATAATATGACAAAAGCAAGCCCCATAGCCGTAAAGGCTCTCATTAGGGCCTCTTTAACTGCTCAGAGTGATTCTGGCTTTTTTTAAGCCACCAGGATAGTTAATACAACGTGTGGGACAACACGATTTCCATTGGGGCGCAATCAAAAAGAAAGCTACTTTCCGCACTTGCTTTAATCTCGCTCCTTACATCCACCTGAAGCAGAGCGGAGGTCCCTCTGGGATTCCTGCTCATCAGCCCTGCCTCCGACAAAAGGGAGATTTTTGCCTAGACAGCTCCAAAGAGTCCTAATTCAAAGGTAAAACAATTAGTACACATTAATCATCACAAGGATGGTACTAAAAGCATAATCCTCTTAGAACTGGAACAAATTAAACCCTGAAAGTAGCACTATAAAATCAAGCAGAAAAAGACCACACAAGTGCAAGGAACATGAGAGGACACTGCTCTGAAGCCCCCAATGCCTAAGAGGATCCCCAAGCACCCCCTTCTTTGGTCTTTACACAAAAATGACTCTGCCTTCTTTAGCTGCCAGTAAAACCCAAAAGCTCTTCAAGCTGGGGCCACGTAGCCATCTCCTCACAAATCCAGAAGCTCCGTGAACACCCAGGAGCTAGAGTTACACAGTGTGGTGTCTGATAGATTGTCTGAAAGTGGACAGTTGCCCCCCAAAACCTGGAATCAGCCTGCCAAGGACCTGTCTGGTAGAAAAGAGCAACCTACGTTTTCTGCAAAGGAGGATCTTTGCTCCAACTTCCAAATGCAGCCAGCCCCAGGCCAGAGTTTGATTTTGACAAGGAATGTCTGCTTCCTTTACACCCAAGCTCCTGTCTCCTTCTTTTGTCTGTTCTGAGCTTCAGTCTGTGAGGTCAGAGCTGTCTGAGAAGAAAAGCCATGTCACGCAGTACGCAATGCTGGTGACACACCCGTAGGGCTGGCAGGCACGGAGGATGAGCCCATCAACAAGAAAGATACAATATTACTTATAAGCCCTGATGAATGTGCTTGAAACCCAGAGGAGGGGACCAAGGTATCTTTCCCACTTCTCCCAGGCTGCCTTTCATGGACCCCTGGGTGTTCTCCTTTGATCTCCCTCCTTCCCTTTCACACTCTCCGGGGTTCCCAGCCATATGGCTTAGTTCGCCTTGTCACAGATACAGTCCCCTTTTGGGGAAGCCTCTTTCTTATTTGAGACAACAAGGATCTGTTTCTCTGGATCTTCAGGGCATCGAAGTAATAATTGGGCACCAAGAAACTCATAAATTCCAATTTCTCCCGTGTTTTCGCATAGTGTAACTGACGCATTAGGATGTTGGAAGATCTCTTTCCCACCAAAAGTGAGATAGGGAGGGTCAGAGGAAAGGAAGAGAATCCAGAACTCATCCTGCCACCAAAGGTGTCTGGAGCTTGCTGTGTTCTTTGCACACTGAAAGAGAATCACACAAGACAGGACAGTGCTCAAAACAAGGAAGTCCTGGTGGACTTTCATTTCAGTGTGAGGAATAGTGGGAGGTGGATGTACCTTCCCAGAGTCCATATATCCTGCTCACAAAATTGGAACCTCTTCCAGATATAGCTGGGTTTCTTACCATGAGAGTAATTCAATTTACAAATTCAGTTCCTATAAATTATTTTGAAGTTAATGCTACTATTTAATTGCCCAGAATTTTTCATTATCCACTTTTTCCTCACCTTTCACTGCTTTCTTCCTCTCAGTATATGGCCCCTGGAAACAAATAACATGAGGCTAGGAGGAGAAAGGCTAAGGGGTTCTTGGCCTGAGTGGAGACTCCTACATGCAAATTCCCCCCAGCTCTCCTGTCCCAGAGTCCCAGGACCGTCTGTCTGTAGGATGTATCCGGGAGGTGTTCGATTTACACGCCCATGGCAGAGGTCAGGTCAAGTCATTGTGAACCTTGTGCCATTTCCAAAATGGAAAATATTCAGCTTTTGATGAGATTATTAGCTTTTCTCCTGTCCGGGTCTAACAAATGAAAACCAGATTTGCATGTATAAATAACAATCAAGCGCTGAAATGATTTACTTCGTAAAGTTACTGTTTTGGAAACTAAATCGATGTGTCATGTCAAGATCCAATCTGCCCTTCATTCACATGGCAAAGGAGACTTCTCCAGGGTCTACTCAGAAAAAAAAAATAATAATGTTGGAATCCTATTAATAGTTTACTCTTGTCACGTGAGAATTACAGTGGAATTCAGCTATGAGAATAAAAGCTCAAAATAATGTTTCCGAGAACATCCTGATAGTAGCGTGTGCTATTTCTTATTGTATTCAAGACACACACGAAAAACTCTCCCCTAGAAAAAGAGGAAACAAAGCAAAGGGCAACATATTTTCCCACTGTGTAAATTTCCTTCCTCAAGTAGAAGTAGTTAGAATTGGAAGGCAAATCCTACGGTCATCACATGTCAGAATGCTGACATGATGACAGCTTCAAAGTTGTGTCAGGCTACGCTTGTGCCTGCCCTTTTTAAAGAAGACAATAGGCATTGAAAATTAAGCCCCGCATCAAAGCCTTCCAACTCTATTCAGGCAAGTCTATAAAAAAACTCGAGGGATGCAGGGATGTTTCTGTGTAAATTAGGCGGCGGCTTCAGTGCATGGGAATTATGGTCTAGAATGCTCCAGAGACCACACGCAACTCTGATCTGAGTGGCACCATCAGAGATGATGACTACAGCTAGTGTAGAATCATCTGCAGTTAATTCCAGTCATCCTGGAAAGAAACCAAGCTTTATAATTCAAATCAACTCCATAAATGTTCAAGGACCCGAGTGTGATGCCACTCAGTATGAAGTGGGCTTGGAGAGTTGATAGAGCCCGATGTAGAGCCCATTTGAAGTGAAAAGACCAGACGACAGAGTGGACGAGGGGGAAGGGCCTCCTTTGGAAGGGCCTCCCAAATCCTTTGGGATTTTGTGATTTAAACCAAATCCCAGCTCTGTTATTTACCAGCCCAACAGCTTTGAGATAAATCATTTACTTTCTTTGAGCCCTGGTTTCTTCATTTGCAAAAGGGACATAGTAGTATTCGACTTGCAGGAGTATTAAGAAAACCAGAACCTTACTTATGACAGCACTCAATACATCTCTCTGTAGTTGAGATTCCTAACCCAGGGGTCTAAAGATATATGGGACCTAAACTCAACCTCCACTGAAATTATGTGCAAAGTCTTGTGCCTACGGGCATTTTCCTGAAGACGAGGGTTCATCCTTTTCATGATATTCTTAAAGAAGCCCATGATCAAAAAAAGGGTGAGAACCATTATGTTCTGATTTGGCTTCACCTAGGTGTTGGTCCCACAGCCTGGAAGAAAAACAATAATGTTTGTCGTTCGTGATTCTCTCTCTCAGTTGTGTGTGTGCCATACCTAGTTGTTTTCTCACCAAAGTAAAGAAAAGTTCTGTGTGTGTGTTAATGTTAACTTTATAATGAACCACATGTTTACTGAGAAAAGACAACAATTTTGGGACCAAAGAAGTTGGTGACAGGTGTGCATGGGGAGGATTCTGGGCCACCGTGGGAAGATCGTCACGGTAGGAAGCAGACAGACTTGGAGGAGACCAGAGTGGGGCAAAGCTGGGAGCCCACTTGGGTCCCTATGGCCTGGGGACTCGGCCCAGCAGCCTTGCGGCAGGGCTGGTGGTAGGAGTGTGTGATTGGGTGGCAGGAATGGAGAGGTAATGTGCTGGGAATCAGCAGGAAGGACTGTGTTCTTTCATTAAAGGAGACACCATGACATATTTATGAAGAGAAAAATAAATGCTCAAGGTAGAGGCAGATTATAGAAATTAGATGAAAGAAGAGGCAATCCAGTAGACAAAAGACTCGGAGAGATTTAGGCAGAAACAGAAGAAAAATATTTAATACTTAGACCTGTGGCTTCCTATTTCAGCTGGCCCTGATGCCAGAGGTTTAACTGCCATGAGGGCCAGGCTTTGCTCAGTGCACAGCAGTGAGGCACACCCATGTGACATCGTGGAATAAACATGTCTTGTCATGCTGGGTGGCAGATGAAGCCAAGAACTTGAGTTTAAAGATGTATGTATGTGTGTATTCATATACATATATGCATGCATATGTACATGTGGGTGCACACGTTTGTATTACTCAAGTTATTGCTCAAACTTAAGTCCCTTCCCCCCAGGATATATATACACACACACACATATATATATATACACACATATATATACATATATATACACATATATAAATATAGCAGGAAGCTTGCATTACTAGTCACTGTGCTAAGACATTTAAAGAAATAATCCATTTAATCCTTAAAGCAAGCCTATGAGATAGTCATTAATATTGGTTCCCATTTTGCAGATGATACAACTGAGGCTTACTAATGTGAAGTGATCTCACACACATGAAATTGTTAAGCTGGGACTTCGACTGAGACAGTTTGATTCTGGAGCCTGCAATATAAACTGCCACCCTCTATATATTCTTAGGGGAGATGGAGCCAATTTACAAAATACTAGGGCAATAATTTAAGCAGCAGAAGAACGGAAAGGAGCTCAGATTTGAAGTTTAAGGCTAATACTGACTCTCATGGCACCATTTCATAATACAGCCCAAAGTGGATGTATGACATTTTAACCTTGGACTGTACTCTGCCATGTTTTATTACTTCTCTGTACACCAGGCAATAGAACTCCAAACAGAGAGGAGAGGTCAGCTTCAGAAAGAAGCATAAAACTATTGAGAGCCCTTTTCTTTTTTCTACACCAGTCCCACAGGTCTAAGAAAGTCAAGGACTTGATATTTACCATTCATTGGCTCTACACAAATGGAGATCTGCACTCAGAAGCCACAGAAAAAGAAGAAAATGCAGTTCACCACCTCCCAGCAGTCCTGGCGGTGCAGGAGGATGCATTGAGGACAATCTTTGATGGCTGCTGGCTAGTTCCTCATGAGCAGTGTTAGGGTAGGGACAGCAGGCAGGAAAGGAGCACTCGGAGTGTGTCTTGACCTTTGCATATGTCTTGCAAAAGGAAGTCAGTATATTGCATATCTCTGAAGATTAGGATTTTGGTGAAGCTTCTCAAAGGTCACGGAAGCTTCCAAACGCCCAACAATTCATCAAGTACTGCACACTCTTCTGCTGCTGTGACTGGCATCACCTTTCTTCTTTCCACCCCTGCAGCTCGCCCCTCCCCCCATATTGCTTCCCTCTTTTTAGCCATTGAATGGCCCACACCTGGGTATAGGCAGCCAGGTCTCTCCTGCCTGACTACAGCTGCTAAAGTGGCTTGGGGCTTATTTGGAGAAACCAGGACAGAGTAACCCATTGATCTGGAGGGATTCTAGTAGCTGTAGACATACAAAGTACTGTTCACTTCTTTGCTGAGGTTTTAGATACTTTCTGGGGATATCATAGAATTCAGAGAAAATCTGTGGCACTGATTGGATGCCTAGTAGATGTACATATTTGGTTTGTCTATGTATGCTTTTCTTCCTGGCCAACATGTATTCTGTATCATTGCTGAGTAGAAGAACTTCTGGAAATGACTCATGCCTGTTATTTCCATCACTGTGTTCCCAGCTCCTAAAACAATGCCTACCACATCGTTGCTACTCAATGAATATTTGTTGAATAAATGAATGGATGACCAAGTGTAAACCTGTGTCTC
Source organism: Mirza zaza (assembly GCA_008750895.1). Lineage (NCBI taxonomy): Eukaryota > Metazoa > Chordata > Mammalia > Primates > Cheirogaleidae > Mirza > Mirza zaza. Next base: position 11,893 of record VSMD01110307.1, on the reverse strand, counting down.
TAACTAGATGGCCTCATGCACCACTGAGACCCAGTTCCTAACACAGTGCATGAATGTTGTCAAGCTAAGCAACTAATGTGAGCCACACCTGCAATTCCTGGGTAGAGGGGCTTGGGAGTGCTATAAAAGTCATAAAGATGAGCAGACCAAAGCTAAGTTTTTCTTTGGGGCTCACACTAGGGCAAGGAGAACTAGGAAGGGGTGAGAGAGAATAAGTCATCCTTGCTCCTTTGGCTCCCAAAATTACACTGGCTGCCAATAATTTTCTTTAGTTCGTAAGCTTCTCTTCACTGGGACCTCCCAACTTAACCTATGCTGTACAGGGAAACCTTATCCACATGCCCACCCACACCTTCTATCTTAGGAGATATCTCCATTTCAACAGGCACTTTACCAACCCAATGCTCTAGGCCAAAGGCAGTAGGCACGGCAGAAGACAGAGCAAGCCAGCAAGGGAGAATGTAGGAGGCAGGGGATTATATTCTGCTCTTATTCAGATTCCATCATTTTGGCATTGTCTTGCTTTACTTTCACAAAAAGGGAGTCATTTCCTCAGTCACCGTGGTGATATTTCCTTTACTGGAGGAAGAGGAAGATTCACAAGGCAAGAACCAGATTAGCCTAATGGAAAGAAATAAGACTCTTAAAGAAACCCCTTAAGGACCTTCCCCACTCCCTTCCACCACTGTTTCACATCAGCATTCTTAGTAACTTAACTTTTTGAAAAGCTCCACCTCCCTTGTGATGTTTTATGAAGAACAGTAATCCCACTTGGGGAGGAAAAAAAGGCATTACAACTAGCATATTTGAGGACTATATTTTATTTATTATTATTTTTTAAAAGCATACACTTTTTCACAGAATTTTTGTTGAAGTTATGTTTATGTGGTATCAGCTTTTAGATAAAACAGGACCATGTTTGCACAGCATAAATTAGTAACGTTCTCCACAAGCAGAAAGGCAATTAATGATGTATGAAATTTCTTGCAAGTATTTTTCCTTTGCATAATGCCTGCACCTAGAGTATAACCAGTTTCTTTATGTATATATGATGCTAGATGTCCTCTTACGTGGCTCTGAAAGGCACACTGGGCAAAGAGCTCTGAGGTTTTATCCTGACTCTTTCTCAAACTATCCCTGGGGCCTTGAGCAAATCAATTAAGTTTTCTGGACCTCGGTTTCCTAGTTTTTAAAAGCATATTACTATAGCTCAGAGAATAAAAGCTCTGGAGTTTTTCAGCATTGGCTTGGGTTCCCACTAGACTCTTATAAGCTACATGATCCTGTGAAAATCATTTAACCTCCCTGATACCTTTGTAAAGTTGTGATAATTACAGCACCCATATCACAGCTTTACATATTAAGATACATAATCTATAAATTCCCACTTCAAAGTTGGTCTATCAGATAGGGAAGGCAAAAACTCCCATTGCATCAGTCGGGCAAAAAGAATAAATTACAGAAATCAACTTTTAAAACAAAATAGGGCTATAGAAACAAACAAACAAAAAACTAGATAAAATTAAAACTCCAGAGCAGGAAGTTCTCTTTATAGGAAATCTAATAGGCACTGGCAGTTTTCTTAATTGGAGGCATTCACAGTTTTTGGGAGTGGCTGAAGGACTGGATTTAAACCAAATTGAGTGATTTTATGAAGGAAAAATAAATCAACAGAGATTTTTTGGCAGTCAAGATCTGGAATGATAAACTGAAAAATAGAAGATCCCAAACACAAGAGAAGCTTGCTGGGTTCTAGGAGGATATGGCCTGGTCAAGAAAAATGAAGTGAAAACTCTCACTGCCTTGTGATGCTTATAGTATGACCAATTGCCTTAGTTTACCTGGGACTTGGGGAGTTCACTAAGTATAATCAAGGTAAATGTACTAAACGCTGTTTATAAAATGGTAAGATTGTCAAGCCAACATTTTAAAAAAGGCCTAACTATATGCCATTTAAAAGAGATATAATTTAATATAAGATCATAGCTAAGTTGAAAGTAAAAGGATGGAAGGAAGATGCATCATGAAAATACTGACAAAGGAACATTGGTATAGCTATGTGTCACAGTCCATTTGTGTTGCTATAATAAAATACCTGAGACTGCTAATTTATAAAGAATAGAAATTTATTTACTACAGTTCTAGAGGCTGGGAAGTTCAAGGTCAAAGTGCCAGCATTTGGTGTCTGGTGAGGACCTTCTTGCTACATCCTCCTAAGGGGACAAATACTGTGTTCTTACATGGCTGAAGGGATGGCAGGGAGAAAAGGTTAAACTCTCTCTGAAGCCTCTTTTCTAAGGGCATTAATCTATTCATGAGGGTGGAATTCTCGTGACTTAATTACTTCCCTAATGTGCCCACCTTTTAATACCAGCACAATGAGGATTAAGTTTTAACATGAATTTTGGAGGGGACCACACATACAAACCACAGCACTATATGTACCTTGAACAAAGCATCTTGCTAGAACACAGAAATTACTCAATAAATTGTTAACTCAAATTACTATTAAAAGAGAAGAATTATAAAAAACCTAAAATCTAACACTTTAAGTTTCTACAATTCTAACTTCAAGATGGTTCTTAAAATTTTGTACTATTTTTTCCAGCTACATTTCAGAATCTACCATAAAAATGTGATGTCTTTTATTTCCTCAGGCGAATTTTTTAGATTCAAGTGAATTTTTCAACTGATTATATATATATCTCAATTAACACAAGAATATATTTGGACATTAAAGTTTCCAATTTGGACTCCCTAAAACGTACTCAGTAGGGCTGTGATGTACCAGCTAGCTTAAAATTCAGACAGTTGTTAAAACTCAGAATTTGGAAATGTAATCCTTTAAATAGTTAAATGCTGTATGTCTGTAGACATTGAAACATAAAACTATAAGGGAGTTTAGATGTCTGTAAATATTCACTTATTTTGCAAGTGAAGGATGTGTAATGCACAAAGGGTAAGAAGGATAAAGCATAGGTCTTTAGCGTCCTAAATCATTGTCCAGTGTTCTTTTTACTTCACTATCATGAAGATATTTCTAAAGCACATTCAACAAGTGTTTCTAGAACTTTTACTACATAAAAGGCATTAAGGTAATCACTGGGTATACGATAAAGAGCCTCAATAGGTTTGCAGTCTAACAAAAACACATACGCCTCAAATAAAAAATGTATTATTTATTAAACTTCTGATGAGTCCCACAGCATGTATGTAGTGAGCTTAGAACAGAGTGGGATTCTGCCTAGTAGAAGTTTTGTGGAAGACATTCCTTGGGAAGGGGCATCTGAGTTAACCAGGAATTGAAGATGGAATAATATTTCAGCTGGAGAAGAGGTGGTTTGATGACCTGAAATGGTAAGGAGCCTGGGGCCACAAGAACTGATGGAAAGCCAGCATAGCTAGTGTGTGTGTGTGTGTGTGTGTGTGTGTGTGTTGGGGTGAAAGGGAAGGAGACGGGCAGGGAGGATTTTTAGGGTGTGACTTGTAGCAAGACTAGAGATTGCTAGGTGGAAATCATGGGCCGAATCATTAAGGACCTCATAGGGCTTGCCTGCTAAGGATTTTGGAACTTACTTAGGTCCACTAAATAAAGGAAATAAAATGTGTGTGTATATATATATACACACACACACACACACATACACATACATATATACATATACATATATTTAAGTAGCGTGATTTCTGTATTTTCTGTAAGACTCATGAGGTCAGAGGCAATATTCTTGTTCAACACTGAACACTGAATCCTCCATTCTTGGCACAGTGCCTAGATGTAAACACTCAATAAATATTTGATGAAAGAATGGATGACGGTGGATAGGCGCATGGTTGACTAGGTAGAAAGAATCGTATGGGGAAAGGAGTGAGGCAGGGTAAAAGGCAAGTGAGACAAGAAGGAAGACAATGAATGTCTATGTAAAAAGGTAACAGTGGCATGAAACAGATGGTGGCAGTGAAGATATGGTGAAGTTCACAGATTTGAGAAATTTCAAGGAGACAGACTTTATATGACTTGCTTATAAACTGAGCACCATAACTTGAAAAGAGGTATAAGAGATGATTTCTAGATTCTGTTATGAACACCTGGGTGGATAGAGGTGCCATTTTTAAACCTAGGAGAAGCAGGTTTTAAGAGAGACCACGAAAGTCGCTAGTAGACTTTCCTGCTTTCTGCAGAGTGAAGTGAACATAACCCAATCTCTTTTTGAAGCCGAGGAGTGTACAGGGGCCAAGCACCATCCGCTGTGCTCAGTGGGAATATTGCCCCGGGCTGTAGATGAGATGCCAAGGGGTAGGCAACAAAGTGGAACCATTTACAAAGAAAATCTTGGTGTTATTCATTTATTTAAGAATGGGGTGACAGTCTTTGGTAGTAATTTGTTTACTTGTTTACTTAGCAAATTTGTCTTTTAATCTCATAAATTACCATATTTCATGATCCCAAGATGAAAATATTTTTACAACGTGACATCTCTGAAATTGGGACGTGGCTTACAGTTCACAGTGCCTGCCTGAGACAAAGGTCTGCATGCAGGTAGCTTATTTGAGAATGGATTTCTAGGGCCAGGGGTGGGCAATTGAACAGGGAGTGAGGGAAAGTCAATGCAGGCTGGTGTTAGTGAATGGCCTAGCTGCAGGCAACTGGTACACTCAGCACCTTCTGCAGAAAATCTAATAAAATTTGGCTCAGAATCATCTGCCCTGAGGACACTGTCTACAGTTGGTTGTGGGTTGCCCCATGGGGCATGACCTCCCCACATCTTTAAGTTGCAGGTGTGCAAATACCAAGGCTGCATCCCATGATGAGAAATTCCAGGGCAGGAGGCAAGATTTCCAGTGGGAAGTGGGCCAAAGACTGCTTAGAACTGTTTTAGTGAAGGGGTGGACAAAAGGTATTCACAGTGTATGGTTTGATCAGCTGTGATTTTTCTTTCTTTCTTAGTGCTATTAACACATATAATAATGGTATACCTTACAGTTGTTAACATCTTAGATTTAACGGAACGAGGTAGACTATCAGTCTTGCAAAGATGAATTTTGTTGAAATGAGATTTGAATGAGAAACAATTATAAAACTTAAAACTAAATTAAGCCATTCGTGTCCACAAGGCAACCCCCAAGGCATTTACTTAGTGTCCATTCACTCTTGTTTTAAATGCAATTCTAACTGATTCGGTTACATAGTTTCACAGTTTATGATAGATTTATGAGCAGTAAATTACCTGGAATAAATAGCTATTAAAGTTTGATATAGTGATCTTCACACAGAGGGGAAAATGGAAGCTACAAACATAACTGCAAAACTAAAAAATGCAGCTTTTACAAAAGGACAATACTCAGAAATGTTTGGCATGTAGATAATAATTCAACCCACATTAATAGTTTGTGAAGGTGTCAGAGTAATATGGAAACATGGAGGAGTTATGCAGGATTATATGAGCACTTTTCATGCCTTTTATTTAGTATAATTCTTAAGGCCCAGAAGTGTATAATTTATAATAATTCCCATCAACAGTAACTTAAATCAAGTAGATTTGGTAAACTGTCAATTTTCGGGGAAGTGAAACATTTATGTAAGTAGAATACTGTATTTCTCAAAGTTGTTGAATAAACTATACACCACTGTGTGTATCAGTATTCTTTCATCTCTTACTGGTAGAAAATCCAACTAAAACTAGGATATTGATAAAGGGAGTAGTTGAAACTCAAGAAGCTTCAGGTGAGGTTTGATCCAGTAGTTTGATTAATGTTACCAAAGACCCAATTTCTTTCTGCTCTCAATTTAACTTTCCATTTTCCCTTTAGGCTTGGTCTCCTTCATGGCCACAAAGGGTCTGGCTGCTTTTTCATTCATATGCAGCAGGAATGAGGAGAAGGATAGTGAGGGGAGAAAGAGAGGAACGGGTTCTCCTTCCTTAATTTTTAAGCAAGCATCCTCAGTCTGATCAGACCAACACAGCTCATGTATTCATGCCTGACACAATAACTATAGCAATAAGGACACAATTATATTAATCTATTTAGGCCAATCAGGGGCTACCTCTTGAGTTGAAGATGGCGTTAATTCCCCTGGACCCCACAGCAATTCACACAGAGAAATATTGGGAGGGCCACAGACCGTGTCCACACCACTGTTTCTCAGAGTAAGTATTGATCCAGTAGACTGTAAGCTCACCTCCCTTTTGTCTGTTGTCACAGCTTCAGCATAAGTGCAAGGCCTACCATCAGAGAAGCTTCATAAATATTTATTTCTTTATGAATGAACACATGGATTTGATTTATGCGTAGAGAAATATACAGATTTTAATTTTTTTTTTTTTTTTTTTTTACATCTTGATATTTCTTTGTTGCAGTTATTGCCGAGTTCTGGCCTCAGACGAAGCAGGAAGTATCAGGATGACTCATTGCACACACAAAAATTTTCTCTTGAGATTTTTAGCACTATTTCCAAAACAAAAAGGTCTGAAATAAGTTGGAATGAGACAAGAAGAAGTCAATCATTTTTTTTCCTCTCCTTATGTATATTAAAAAGAAGAGAGAAGAGGGAAGGGGAGACAGAAAGGGAGAAGGAAAAATAGAAAATGAATAAAGAAAAGAAGAAAGGAAGGGAGAGAAGAATAGGAGGAGGGAGGAAGGGAAGGAAGGAAAGAAGGAAGAAGGAAGGAAGGAAAAGAATCTGGCTGCAGGGCAAAGGCACTGTGAGATAGTAGTTAGTCTATGATATTTACTATTTGAGTGACAGCTCAGTGTGTGTGTGTGTGTGTGTCTGTGTCTGTGTATTTTTTCTGATAGAGTAAAAGTCAAGCCTAATTTGAGGCTTTAAAATTGATGAAACAGCTACGAGAATGTGGATAGCAAGCTGTAAATCACCCAGCCAGTTGGGTGTGGATAAAAGTTCCAGGCCAAATACCTGAGTGTCCACTTCATAACGAGAATAATAAGGCTATTTGAAAACATGACCCAGATCCCAAGCTATAGCTTTTTTTTTTTTTAAAGGACTCTCTGACATGTTTATATGCACATATTGGAATTGTATCCAAGGGGGGAAAAAAAACAATTGACTTTCTGACTTTATAGTCTTTCATTGACTTTTAAGGTATTTCATGAAATGAAGTAATAACTTCAAGATCAAGGGCATTTTCCTTTGGGTCTTCATCAATTATTTCACTTTCTCTTGGCAATGGCCTCCACCCACTTCTTCCGAAATACCAACCACTGGGCTGATGTTGCACTGGAAAAACTTACTCTGTCTTTCTCTGCCTGCCTGAATGCATGTTTCGTGCATTAAATTGTTTTAATCGCTTCAGCTTTTACTATAGTTTGGCAATCGGTACACTGCTGAGTTGTGTGTTCCCAATTTAATGCTTTTAGAATGTATTCAAGTAGGTTCCAACGCACTTAGTCATTGCTATTCAAATGGGAGAACCATAGTTCAAAGAACGGAGCTCAGGGAGAGGGACGAGGTGACTAATGGGTTATAAGGGAAACCATCTATCAAGACACATTGGAGATAGAGACCATTGGCGAAGAAATGTCCCCGAGTCCACTCCCCTGGCCCAGGAGGGCCCACCAATTTTATTTCCAGCAAACACGCACCTTGGCTGGCTTCCCCTGACAAGTTTCTGGCTGATGTTTCCTATAAGATCGTGGAGAAGTAGGAAACTCACCTGTTTCTCAGAGACTAAACTCATGAAAAAGCCAGCCCCCTAGGGAGCCAATCTTAGGAGCCCTAAGCAGGTGCCGATGGTTTGAGGGAAGATTGGCACAGCACCCACCCTTAGTGCTGGTTTCTAATGGGTGTTACCATGAATAGGACAAAGGAACATTGGTGTTTAGGGAAAATATTTAGAGTAGATAAAGCTTGTCCTCTTCACCTCGCTTCTTTTACTCATCCCCTAGGGATCCGGGGCATTTCATGATGCCATGAATGCTCAAGTTTCAATGCTAAACTCTCTTTCCTTGAAAAATTTACCCAGGGCGGGGCACAATGGCTCACGCCTATAATCCTAGCACTCTGGGAGGCCGAGGCGGTAGGATCGCTCAAGATCAGGAGTTCGAGACCAGCCTGAGCCAAGAGCAAGACCCCCATCTCTAGTAAAAATAGAAAAAATTAGCTGGGTATGGTGGCGCATGCCTGTAGTCCCAGATACTCAGGAGGCTGAGGCAGGAGGATTGCTTGAGCCCAGGAGTTTGAGGTTGCTGTGAGCTAGGCTGATGCCATGGCACTCTAGCCCTGGCAACAGAATGAGACTCTGTCTCAAAAAAGAAAAAAAAAATTACCCAACTTCTGAGCTTGTAAGTTCTCATGTATCAAGTGGAGAAGCTGATATCAACTTCTCAAGGATGATGTGTCACTTACATGAGACAATGTGCATAAAGAACCTTGAAGAACCAGGCACATGTTAGATATGTTTCTGGCCCTACATTCTCCCCACCTTGGCAATTCTTGAAAATTCTGGGGAGCTAACAGTGAGCTTAATTAAAGGCAGGAAAGACTATACCACAACCAGATCTCTGGGACCTAAAGTTTGAAAAGTAGCCCATCAGTCTATTCAACAATTAGTGTCAAATCATAAGTGTGAGTCATCCGAAGCAATCTCATTTCTAGAAATTTATCCTAAAAAGAAACTCACCTAAGTATACAAGATGTACACAGTGGGATGAATATCATGTCATTGTTAATAATGATAAAGACTTGCCAACCACCTAAATGACTGTCAAAAGTATACTGGTTAAATATGGTACCTATACACAGAGAAATAGTATTCAACTTTTAACAATGATGTGGTGATCCTATTTTTATCACATTAAAATTTGTCTCAGTCACATTGTAAAATAAAAAAGGAGTTTACAAAATCAGCATGTATAGAGTGATTTCATAAATGAATATCTGCATCTATAGTTATATCCATACTTACAGCTCTGCAAAAGAAAATGTCTACAGTGAGAAACCTGAAGAATGTTAAACAGGATTTCAACATTGTTTTATCTCTGAGTAGTGGAATCTGACAGTAAATTCTACTTTTTTCTTTGTACTTTTCTACCCTGTAAGAATTATTTTTTAAATAAAGCCAATGGGCTTTTGCCATATTTATCCCCAAACGCTAACACTATCTTTCAACAATGTACCCTGAAAATTTCTGTGCCAATTCGAAACCCTGGGCAGAGATATTTCTATTTCCACCTGCATTTAACTGTGCCGAATCTGTTCTCCACTGCTTATAATTACCTAAGTAGCTGATTATTTTCCCACAAGACTGAAATCTCTTCTAAAATCAGGGCTGTACCTTTACCCCAGTCCCCAGTGCCACATACCGTTGCAATAATAGAAACTCAATGCTTGTTTTCCATTTTGAAGACTAGAAGTCTGGTGAATTGGAAGCTGTTCGAAATTCCAACATTGTCTGGCAGTGAAGCCATGGTTAACACCTTCTCTTGAGACAACTCACCTTAAAATTAAAAAACTAGAATGATCTCGGAGGGTCCTATTATTCCTCATTTCATCTTCTGAAACTTAACTTGTCCATTCCCCACGATGCAATTGAAATCAGAGGATAGCATGCATAGATCAGCTTTATAGACTCCAAAACACTCTAGGAATGTAACTGGGCTTGAAAATTTAAAAACCCAGTACCCACAATAATAATAATGACCCAAATCATATACTGATGCTAACTTAAGGGGAAAAAAAAATTCTGGTAGGATCTAAATAATTTCTTATTGCCCTTTGTGGCTCCCTGCCCTCACCTCTGGGCCTTAATTCCTTGTGGAGTTAACACTGATACTCTGTTTGGGGATTAAAGCAGGACCTGACCTGGATTTGCTCCACATCGCCCATGCCCTAGATTGAAATGTTAAAGGACTTGGAATAAAAAAGTTGCATTTCAGTAACGGCTTCACAGCGGCTGGGGAATTAATGTCAGGCAGGCAGTGATTTCCCAGTGGTTGGGTTTGTAGCAAAAGTCTTCAACTTTTATGTGTGGCCTGTTTGAAGTTGAAAATTGTTGTTAGACTCTCCAAAGTTGTTTGAGGTGTCACTCATCCTTCCCTTTTGTGTTGGGGCGAGGATGTGAAGCACAGCAGCTGGGAATAGTTCTGTGACTGCCACCCCCGAGGCAGGTCCCTGCCAGGGCCCAATTGAGCCCATCTCCCAGGGAATTCAAAGCTTTCAGCGCAATGCAGCTCTGCATCTGTCTGTAGTCTCATCACCCACTACTCTTTTGCAGGAACTCTCCACTCCAGCAAGAGTGAGGAGCTTGTGGCCCCATGCATGTGCTGTGCAAATGAGTATCTCCAGCACTTTTATTCTACATACAATTTGCCCTCCTAGGATATCTTTCTTCAGAGAGACAGCAGCATGGGGTAATAACAATAACGATGATACCATGGCAACAATAAATCCAGCAGCCAACATCTTATTTAGCGCTGATGATGGGTCAAACACTTCATACAAGATTATATCATTTGGTTCTCAGTAACCTCACCAGATCCAAACAAAAATCTATATTTTACCTATAAGGTAATCGAAGCTCAGCAAGCTTAGATGAATTAACCAAGGTTACACAGCCCATAAATGGGGACTGGAATCCTTGCAGTCTGACCCCAGAACCTGTGTTTTTTGTCATTATCAACACTTAGGAAAGTACAGTCTTGGGAGCAGAGAGACCTGCCTTCTGGCTTTGCCTCCATCACCTACTAACTGTGTGACCTTGATCAGGTCCCTTTACCTTAAAACCAAGGCTCCCACTTCTGTGAAACGTGGTCACCAGATTCCTCTTGAAGGGCTGCTAAGAGAATCAGAGTTAATGCATGCCAGGCGCCTAAGCAACGAATGGTAGCCACTATAATTCAACTTTACGCATTTTCATTCTAAGCATTTTTTTCTAGATCCTGCTTCATTGCCTCCTTAAAGTACTTCCCTCCTCTTGGCTTGTGTAGCTTGTTAGAGGTTCTATGTTCATCCTCAAAGGAGACGAAAAGAAGGCTATGAGGAGTCGACATATATAAAGTGTAGGTGTTTCTCTCCTAATAAACCTCAAAGAACTACACATCCCAAGAATTGTGGGTTTGAGGAGACTAGGAAACACCAGGTCCAGCAACTTCTGGTACAGAGTAGGAAAGCACTTCAGTCTATGGACATGGAAGTTAGGATTTCAATCCTTGCTCTTTCAGCTCTGGGTGGAGCAAATGGCTGTTCCTGTGATACGGTGCATTCAGTGCCATTCCAACGCCCTTCCAGCAACATCCCTACCGTAGAGTTTGGGAAGCTAAAATTTGTGTTGTCTTAACTTTTTTGTAGTTAGGGCATTCACACGAGACTTGGTGGCTGCCATGAGCACTGCAAGCTGATGGCTATGTGTAGAGAGAGAAGACCTTCGCTGAGAAGGAGGCTTCTGTCCTCCTCAGACAGCTGTGCTATACTATACTATCCAGTCCCTACTGGCAGAGGCATTGACTAATGGGCAGTGGAAGCAATGCACTATGGGCCTTTCTCCTGGATGTGTTTGTATCTGGCTATATAGTGCCCAAATCCAATCCTCTGGCCTTCTGAGAGCTTCTATTTTTTTTTTTTTTTTTTGAGACAGAGTCTGGCTTTGTTGCCCAGGCTAGAGTGAGTGCCGTGGCGTCAGCCTAGCTCACAGCAACCTCAAACTCCTAGGCTCAAGCAATCCTGCTGCCTCAGCCTCCCGAGTAGCTGGGACTACAGGCATGCGCCACCATGCCCGGCTAATTTTTTCTATGTATATTAGTTGGCCAATTAATTTCTTTCTATTTATAGTAGGGACGGGGTCTCGCTCTTGCTCAGGCTGGTTTCAAACTCCTGACCTCAAGCAATCCGCCCGCCTTGGCCTCCCAGAGTGCTAGGATTACAGGCGTGAGCCACCGC
>VSMD01110302.1:0-23321 GCA_008750895.1 Mirza zaza | reverse complement strand
TGGCTCAGGCTAGTTGCCACCATAACTGCCACTAGAGGGCCCTGTCTTTTCTAGAGGCTTGCTTCACTCCTGTCCTTTAGAGGCTGTGGTCTACTAAGCACCTCATTTTTCCATGGGAGTAGAAATTCTTTCTATGCAGCCCTTTTTCTTGGTTGAAATTTTAAAAACTACTCTTTTTCACATTAATAATGCATATTTACAGGAATAAGTACAAAAATTAATATAATAGGTTATATGAAATCCCTAAACCTAGAAACAAACCCATAATGAATATTTTGATGCATTTCCTTCTAGTATTTTTTTCCTATGAATATATGTTAAAAACCCCACACACAGTTAGGGTTGTATTTCAGTTCTTATTTACTCACCTGCTTTCCTCACTTAAGATTTCATGAGCATCTTCCCTTTACATTAAATGTTTCTACTTTGTGTTTAATGTCTGACCAACATCTCAACAACTGGATGCTCATAATTTGTTTTCCAGTTTCTTTGTAACACTTTTATACACACATGCATACATAAACACCCCCCATAATTTATTTAACTCATTTTTTGGAAGGTGTATACATATATATGTATGTTTGTATATGTATGTGTAGTATGTATATGTAAGTATATATATATATATATATATATACACACACATACACAATTTTATTCTGATTTTTATAAACAGCATTGTGATGAATATGTTTATATCCTTAGAATAAATTACTCTGGGAACATCCTTTATTATATCCTTAGAATAAATCCTGAAAGTGGAATCACTGGTCAAATGGTAATTCATGAGTTATAGTAAATTTAAAGGAATTGTAAAGTTTTTCTCCTATTATCAAAAAAAGGTAAACTTTCTACAAAGATTGAAATAATTTCTGAACATCATCATTGGACAACAAAGTTGTGAAAATTGGATGTTCTGATACTGCCCTTTCTAATAGAGTAGCCACTAGACATGTGGCTATTTACACTTAAATTTTAATTAATGAAGATTAAATGAGAAACTCAGTTCCTAGGTTGCACCAGCCACATTTGAAGTGCCGTATAACCACATGTAGTAGTGGCATGTGTGTGAGGCAGTACTACTTAGATCACCGTCCCCATTGTAGGAAGTTCTCCCGGACAGCATTGCTCTATTATCTTCCCCAGTGCCTTCATCCTTATGTTTGGAACTTAGCCTAAGTAAGATTAAGCCATGAACAATGCATGTTTTGTGTATAATTAATTTAGTTTGTTATAAAGTAGGTTTCATGGTAAAAAAAAAATTCGCCATTTCATTAGAGATGAAAAATATGAAGTGTCTTTCTGAAAATATAAGAAAATGGGAATCCAACCCTTTATCTTGCTTATTATCCTCTTACAGGCTGAAAACTAAGCACCAGTATTTCAACTGTTGATGACAATCTGGGTTACACGTGCTTGCGACGTGACATGCATATAGCTATTGTAGTCAGGTATTCCTTACAAGGACCCTGGAAAGTGCAGTTATTATTCATGTTTTACAGAGGAGAAAACTGACATTCACAGAAGTACCTTTCTCTAAATCAGACCCAGCATGTAGCCACAGTCTGACTGGGACCCAAGCTGTCTAGCTTGGGAGTTCATGTCCTTCACCACCCCTATACTGCTTCTCAAGAATGTCCCAGACAGGGAAAAGGCCAGCTCTTTGCCATGCTGCACAAGTGTGACACACATAAAATAAAGATAGCCTCCCAGCTGCGCAAGACATACCTACACCAAACATACCCAGAAGCACAGCCACACAGACTTGTTCTCATGGAGGCTTCCACTGAGCCCAATCGCATCTGGAATGAAGAGGGCTCAAGAACATTTCTGAGCAACTGTCATTTGTTTGTACTCTGTATTGGACTCTGTCAGATATATGTATTTTTGCACGTTTCTTCTCCATCCGTCTTTTTTTATGCCATGGAGTTTTGTTGATAATTCTGGGAAGAGAAAGGGAGAACGTAAAGTGTCGTCAAAATGAAAGAGCTTGAGCCTTAACAAATTTGCTTGATGTGTGGGCATTTGTTTGCAGTAGAAGGATCACAGGTAATGCATTTAAGCAAAGCTCCTAGATGCTTAAACTTCAATGAGAAGAAAGCAAATCAGAAACGTAAGCTTGAGGATGGTCAGGGCCAGGCAGAAAGCAGTCTGGGGATTTTCATTTTCAACCTTTTCCAAAAGGTGTCACTCTAAGGCAACAGTGGGTTGGTGGGAGGGAGGAGGAGATAGAAATGTCAGATAAGAGTAATTGGAAAAATAAGATTAGTAGTCCTCGTTTTAACAGATCCTTCAGCCCACAGCACCACTGTCTGAGAAGTTGCCGCTGTGGAGGAGCGGGCAGCGGGGTTGACGCATTTATCTTCACCTCCTGATCTCAGGGTGACCTTCTGTGCCCAGAGTAGAGCTGGGCCAAGTCCAGCTGTTCCCACAGGACCAATTCACATTCCAGGTTTGCTGTAACCAGGGTTGTGGGGATTTCACGGGCTCTGTGTTCTGGTGCAAACTGAAAACTACCATCCTCTTGCACTCAGGATGGAATGAAGACAGGAAGCCGGGATGGCTGGTAGAGCCTGATGCAGAAGAGGCCAGTCTGTTTTTAAAATATGGCTTTAAAAATTTCCAATCATTAACACAGAATACACACTGACTCTACACTGACATATAATTTAAGGGGAAAAACTGTCTTATCAAAATATTTGAACATCAGTTCTCGCCAAGCAAGCCTCTTGAAAAGCGCAGGAGTCCCGGTTGGGAGGAGGCATGTGGAGCCCGAGCACGGCCCTGGCAGATAACTGAGAGAGAGACCAGTTCTCAAATATTTAGTTAACACAAATGTGTGTGTAAGTTTAAGTCGACACATGTTAATGATTTAAGGTCTTAAACAGGTTTTTTATTTTATTGTTTTAAGGCTCTGCTGTTCAGTTTAAAAGATCTGACGGTTTCCCAGAGCCACGCGTAAACACCAGACTCTAGAAATCCATGTGATGGCTTCATTAAAGTGTATGGTTATGAATTATTCAAGTGCGGGTGAATATTTCCTGGTAACTAAACTATTTTAGAAGAGGGTTTTTGTCATCTGCAGTATAGAATGATTAATAAAATCAGAAATGGCACACAATTAGTCAGTGGTGTTTTTGGTTTTTTGTGAGTTTTTTTTTTTTTTTTTGATTGGTGTGGCCACATTGACATCTGGCTTAAAGAAATCTTTAATAATTATGTTCTAGATATGTAACACCAAGGCTATATATTTTTAGCTAATGAAATATTAGCTTTCTAGATAAAGGATCATAATTCTAATCTTGCCATATTTGGGGACCTTTTAGGAAATTATTTTAAATGGAACATCTTGAGCATTCTAAAAGACTTCTTTTTTTCTTTTTTTTTTTCATTCCATGCTAGTGAGGTTGAAAGAAGACTTCTGAGGTTGTTGTGAATCCTCTTTTCACTGAGGATGACATTTTAGGAATTAAACACCTGTCTAAGACTTTTTTTTCCAGGAATTATTGTCTGCTGAATTTCTAATAGATGTATTTCTAAAAGAAGTACATAGAAACGAATGGGTTGCTTTCCTGCTGGACTTCTCAAAAGCTTTTATTGACTCCTGATCACTGTGATTCTCCAAGAAGCACTTCCCTAAAGAACAAGACCACAGGGCCTCCTCTGGCCTGGACCACCATCTCCTCTTCACCAACCCCAGGGCCTAGGACAGGATTAACTGCTGTTTTACTCTTGCATCACTCGATACTTTTATTTAATATTTTCTTTTTAAAATCACAATTGTGATTACATAATTGTTTGATTCTGAGCTTCCCTGCCTGACCAGACTGCTTTTGCTGACAAGCCTGTGGCTGGTGTGCAGCAAAGTGCCTGGCAGCTGGGAGACCCAGCTAGGTGGCAGAATGAAGGAAATAAGTTGTGCACGTCTCTCAGGCACTAGGACAGAGCTTGTGGAACGCAGACCAGGACCAAAAGCTTCTTGCTTCTACCCCAGTGTGGAACCTGGGAAATTTTTATTGTGCCTCCATGAAAGTCATGGATTCCTGGGTGCTCCTGGCTGCGTCTGGGGTGGCAGTGATAACAGGGCCTCCATCCTTTTAGGGGCTGAGTAACTAAGCTCCCCCATCCCTCTAACACAGGGAAGGTGCTTGAGGCAAACAGAGAGCAAGAACTTGAAGGGTATTTTGTGAGGATGGCAAGGGGACCACTGATTTATGGGGTAGGAAAGTGTGAAGTTTGGACTTACACTTCATCCACCATTGCACTAAGTGGGTTAAAGGCAGGGCGTTTCAGAATCCTGTCTTTGTGTTGCCTTTTCTCCTGTTGTGCAGGTATTTATGGAGTGTGGACATTGGGACTGTGTCAGGTGCTGAAGGGGCTTCCAAAGAAGGTGGAGACATGGTCTCTGCCCTCCAGGGATTACAGTCCAGTTATTTGTGGCAACCAAGCATACATATTGTGCAGAATGGGTGCAGTGGTGAAATCCGAAGGCACTTGGCTTGGGCGGAGGTGACGTGGTTAGGAACCGGTATGCGCTGGCCACTTCCAGGGTGCTGGGCAGAGAGCGCTGGGTATGGTATAGGCATCATCTCACTTTATGCTCATGTCAGTCCTCTGGAAACTTCTGTCTCCTCTCCACTTTATAGGGGAGGATCTGCAGGCTTAGAGAGGTCAGTATGTCTAGGGTTCCCAGACATGGCTGTACTTTGGAGTTACCTGGATCTTTAATAAAATACAGATGCCTGGCTCCCACCCTCAAATAGTTTGATTTAATTGGGAGGGGTGTGACCATGGTGTCAAGATTTTTATAAGCTTCCTGAGGGATTCTAATGTTCAGCAAAGTTCAGGAAGCACTGGGTTAAGATTGGATTGGGGTCAGAGATCCTGTAGGCGGAACCCAAACTTGACCCAGGTCCGATTGCCTCCAGGGCTCCAGCTTTCGTCCCCTGTTGCTGTGAAGGAGGCTGGGTGCAGGCAGGGCCTTGCACAATGGGTGGGCAGTCTTGGTGAGAGAGGAGTGAGCGTGGGGAAGTCCAGCCGGCGTGTGTGTGGCTGGGAACCGGTGAATGCAGTGATAAGTAAGCATAAAAGGGGCTGAATACCTACCAGACATTGATGATTAAGAGCTGCCACTTCTGAGGCACTGAGTACTCGGTATTGTTCCCAGAACATTGCGCATGTTAACCCGTTTGATCCTTACAAAAATTCTTGGAGCTGACTGCAGGCATGAGCCCCGCATCACAAGTGAGGAGCTTGTAGCTCCAATTTTGTATAACTCACTTAGAGGCACACAGCTAGTAAGTGGCAGGCTAGCTCCTGAATTATGTTTCTAACCACTATGGTGTGTTACCTCTTGTGTTAAGAAAGTACTAAGCATTTTCATGTTTGCCAGGCCCTGCACCAACAGCTTTACTGTCACTGCTTCACATAATGACTTGCCATAACTCTTACGAGAGGTACTATTGTTTCAGATGAGGAAGCTCAGACACTGTCCCAAGGTTCCCTAACTAGTAAGTGCTGAAGCAGATATTATTAGTACAGTCTGACTTCATAACCCATGCTTTTAACCAGTCTCATGTTTTAAAATATTAAAATTTTTAAAAATTTCAAATTAAATCCCTAGTGGAATGCCATATATGAAACAGATAAAAGCAAAATAACTCCCTTTGAGTGTGGGATGGTGGACTCAGACCTTTGCTGATTCACACTCCTCCTCCCATTCCACTAACCTGTTTATCAGCCCTGGACACCTTTGTGGAACCCCTGGTGATCTAGGGTCACAGTTTGAAAACCACTGCTATGGATAATAGGAATCCTAGAGATGTTGGAGCCAGGCCAGTTATCACTTTTGAGGAATACTGATGGTTTAGGCATGTTTTCCTGGCAATGGGGAGACAAGTTGTGACAATAATTCCTTTGGAACGTCTTTGAATCCCAGACCTGTGGGGCCCAGTTCAAAGACACATTCAAAGACACACAGTGAAAGCAGCTGAAAAAAATTAAAAGGGAAGTCCAACTTTCAAATTGTATCTTTAGAAAACATTGAAGGAGCCCAGGAATAACCCCTACCAACTTTTTTCCTACCCCTTTCTCTCCTCCCCAATTTTCTTATTCTGCCCTTAAAACAAAATAAAAGCTTTCTCTGTCCCCAGCCCCAGGCTCTTTCTTCTTCCTTTCCTTACTTATTTCCCCTGCTTTCTAGTATATAGATCACCTTAGGCTGTTCTGTAAAGCCTATCCCTTTGCACCCAGTTTCATAGCTTCACTTTGTCACCCATTTGCCAATTCTGTTTCATAAAATCCAGAAACAGACCTGTCTGAAACATATACTCTAGTGGGGAGAAGCTGATCAGGCAAAGCCATGTTGTCACTTGGGTCAGGGTAGAGACAGAGGCTCAGATACATGCATGCCCATGTGCACATGCATGCAAGCACACGCACACATGTATGCGTGTATTATATAATTATTTTCAACCCTATCATACATGTGGGAGAGGAAAGGACCTAGGCTTGAGTGTCAAAAGTAATGATAGAAGGGAACAATGGATCCAAGAAGTGTTTCTAAAATAGGGCTATAGGATTTGGTGGTGAATGGAAAATAAAAGAGGAAGAAGAAGGAACAAATATCTCTGAGGTCTTAAACACGAGTGACTGAGTAAAGGTCAGGGTGTTGGACCCCAACAGTGGATGTGTTAGTTACTGGCAGGTTGGGAGGGTGGAGATGGGTGGTAGGGATTTGGTTTAAGCAGGTGTATGGATCAACAGTTGGCTTTTGGTCATCCTCAACTTAAAGTGATAATAGGACATTCCGATGGAAGTGATCAACAGGTGGTTAGGTACATGTAGAAGAGGTCGAGTGAGCAAAAGGAGATAAAGGGTGGAGGGGTATCTGCATAGAGGTGAGAGCCCTGGAGACATACCTCAGTCCATCTCCTCAGTATCTACGTGGGTGAAGAAAATGTCTCTGCTACAGAGTCACAAGGGAAAGGACACAGTCATGGACTGCAGGAAGATGAGGAATTTGCAAAAGAAACAGGGAAATAGGTTCCTAAGTGTCTTAGTCCATTGGGGCTGCTATAACAAAATCCTATAGACTAGGTGGCTTATAAACAATGAAATTTATTTCTCACCATTCTGGAGGATGGGAAATCTAAGATCAAGGTGTCAGCATGGTCACATTCTGGTAAGAGCCCTCTTCTGGGTTGCAAATTGCTGACTTCTTGCCGTGTCCTTATCTGGTGGAAGGGGCAAACAACCTCCCTTAAGCTTCCTTCATAAGGGAACTGATCCCATTCATAAGGACTCTGCCCTCATAACCTAATCTTGAGGCCCAAGGCCCCACCTCCTGATACTGTAAGGTTAGGGTTAGGATTTCAACATATGAATTTGGCAGGGCTGGGATGGGGCCAGGAGCTACACATTCAGGCCATAGCACTAAGGGAAGCCTCAGTTACAAATGAATGAGAAGTGGATAAAGCAGCACTCACTCATCAGAACTGTATTTCCAAAAGACTAGTTATAAAGGAGAAGTGCTCATGATGCATTAATTGTTTACAAAATCATATATTTATATGTGTATATTTATGTATAGCATCCCAATTATATATACACATTCGTAGAGATAGAGATAACAAAATGTTTATAATGTTTATTTCTAGATGGTGGGATTTGGAAGGGTCTTAAGTAAAATTAATATTATTGAATCTTACATAAGATGAAAATTTAAAAATTTTCAGATAAGCATGTTTCAGATTCTGTCCAATGAATATACTTTATTCTTTTTATCAGAAAAGAATATCAGTTAAAACAGGGCTACATTATCTCACTTATTGTGCCCGCAAATATCTATTAATAATAGGAAAGCAAATGGTCTCTTATTTACAGATGAGGAAACTAAAGCTGAGAGAGTTGGAGGAACTTGTCTCAGTCACACAGTTAGTAAGTGATGCCCTTATTCTAATCTGGTGGTTGTTAAAATGCAAACTACATTTACATAGTCAGTTAAAATGTTACTTCAAAGAAGAAGCAGATAGATTTGGGGGAGTGTTTAGCTGTGCAAGCTACACATTAAGAAAAGATATTTGGCAAGAAGAAAGGTACCAGTGGCCTGTAGGAGTAGAAATTCCATGGGATAGCAAGAATAACAAACTGTCTCCTCTTGATGACAGGTGACTGGTGGCAGGAGATGAAGGCAGGTGTAGAGCACTTGATAAGAAATTGGACGGTTCACTGGTCAAAATGGGCCAGGTCATGCTGAGAGTAATAGACAGCCCCCAATCTCAGTGGTACAGCACGATAAAAGTGTATATCTTGCTTACATGTTGTGCTTGGCCTTGGGTGTCATTGTGGTCACTCAGGGACTCAGGCTGAAAGAAGTGTCAGCTAAAACTTACTTCTTCCATTACTATGGCAGGGGAAGGGGAAGGTTAGAGTTGCATGCTACCACTTAAATCAGGGGTCCTCAAACTACAGACCCCGGGCCACATACAGCCCGCTAAGGACATTTATCCAGCCCGCCGGGTGTTTTTGCCGCCGCTGCCTGTCCTATTTAGCAGCTGACTCGTCCTGGGCCCACAGTGCGCATGTGTGGAATGTGCGCCACACTCTCCAATGGCCCTCCAGCGGTCTGAGGGGCAGTGAACTGGCCCCCTGTTTAAAAAGTTTAAGGACTCCTGATAAATGGTTCTACCTGGAAAGGACAGTGGTTTGATCAGCAAAGCCATGCCCAGCTTAGGGCAATTGTGGTCCTAGTGTGCCCCATCAGGAGGACAGCTGGAGTATTGTGAAGCACCATCATGACCATAGCAGGGAAAACAGTTCTTGGTTTTTAAGATTCCTGTTTTGGCAGCAAAGGAAACAGCTTGCAAAACTATTGAACATTAAATACAGGAAGACCAGGAGGCATCCTCAAGGAAACTGAGACTCCAAGAGCATAGTGACTGCTTGTAAAAGTTAGAGAGAAACACGTTGTTCTAAGACTAGAAGAGTGTATCGAAGACCAGTGCTTCCCAGTCCTCAGTATGTAACACTCACTGCCCAGGGTACACGAATTAGGTTTCGGGGGAAGCTTTGGCCTGGGGAGCTATTTCAAGGTATTGAGAATAGTGGTCTTATCTCATACTTGGAGTTATTGATGGAAGCCAATGGCATCTCCACCAGTTAAATCTCTGGGTTACATCTCCTAGATGCCCAGGTTTCTCCATGCAGTTATTGCTGGAATGACTGGAGCAGCCTGCAAGTCACTGCTCTAAGTGTAACGTTGGGTTAATGTAAAACTAGCTGGTGCCTGCCCCAGACAGTTTGGTGGCAGGTGACTTAAGGCCTTGGAAGGCCAGTTGAGTAGCTCTGTGTCTATAGATTACAGACAGATCAGCTCCAGCAGATGGGAATCCTGGAGACCTCCTTTCCCCTGGAGTTAATAGTATGTTTGAAATAAAGGCCATGGGCTCCTGAGGACACAGGACACCTCATATGGAGGCTCAGCCAGACTATTCAAATTGGTATTTTGAATGACCATAATTCTGATATTTTTGGACACTGCTATTGAGTATATAAAAAATAGGAAAAAAGGGAGGAAAAGTAAAAACTGCGTTAGCTTTATCGTGTATTGCTTTATAGGAGAGCTTCTAATATTCGTGATGTTCTATAAACTTGTATGAGAAACTAAAAAGCTTCTTATTGCTTTTTAAATTTTATATATTTGTAAAGTTAGAGAATAATGCTATCTATTCTACAGTTAAATAGGTGTGGCTGTGTGCCTTCCGTATGTTTTCTTTTATATTCTTGCTTTTTAAACTGTTTTTGGTTCGGGCTTTGATTTAAATTACATGGCCATTAAGTTTCCTCTTTTTATCAGGGCAAAATGGTAGAGGGTTTTCTGAATCTTAAAAGCATGTAATTTACCTTGGATGTGAACTATAATGCTTATTCTGAATAAATTCCATGTAAAACTAAAGAAATTGCGTAGAAAGTATTTATGAATTGGAACTTAACATGTCATTGACACATTTTGAAGGGCGTTCTGTTGACTTTAGTGATGGATGGGCCTACTCTGCCAAATTCAGCTGGAAGGGGTGGTTTCAAAAGCCAAACATCAGCTCTGGAATCTAGAAACTTCCTGGAACCATGATTTTAGATCAGCAAGGTAGCCTGCGTCTGTGTGAGGGATGGCATTCTACCAGCTTGCTCCACGGAAGTCTCTGGAACGTAACCATAAACACCAGCCCTCTTTGTTGTGTGTTGGCTTTTAGTCCCCAGAGGTTCGGAGAGGGTAAGGCCTTGCCTCAGGGCTCCATGGTCCAATATTTTGGGACCTGGCTGAAAACCGTGGATATTTGATAGTCTGGCTTACTTCTATGGTGTATTAGCACCCTATAAAAGTTACATGTCATTTATTTCAAGTTTAGAACCCTCTCAAACTTCAGGGGCAAACCAAACTTGAACCTTTTGTGGCTGGAATTCTGTTTACTTTTGGCTAAACCTTGTTTCCTGAATGTAAGTCGGGGAGGTGAGGTGAGAGGGGCTCCTGAGGGCTCTTGGACATAGAATAGCTTTTACCAAACAAGGCTGTGATAGCTTAAAACATGAATGAATGAATCTGAAACACGCAGGTTAACTTTCTGTCAAAGTACTCAGGGGCCTCGCACAAACGTGTGTATATTGTGCTGAGCAAAGTGCATTCGGAGAGGTGCCTTCCCATAGCTGTGAGGGAGGATCTGAGATTTTTTTTGCCAAACACAGGTTGAATTGAGTCAAGCCACTCACACACACCCCCACTTCTAATAAATACATTAAATAGTTTCTGTAAAGGTTATTAGACAATCTGATTGAACACGGACTCTGGAGAAATTTGGGCATTTCTTGTGTTTGAAACATGTATTTTTAACCAGTGACAAAGAAAGGGCACCAAGACACTGCCCAGTTCAGGGACGCTCAGGGTTTCCTTGCGTGTTTGTTGTCAGAACACAGCCTAGCGAGGAATTCCTTGTGCTTGAATGATGGGGGAATGACACTCCAGCTCCATGTGCCTTTCAGATAGAAGAACTGATGAACGCACTGGAGAAGACCAGGCAGGAGCTGGATGCCACCAAAGCACGCCTCGCCTCCACGCAGCAGTCCCTGGCTGAAAAGGAGGCGCACTTGGCCAACCTCCGTGTGGAGAGGAGGACGCAGCTGGAGGAGATCCTGGAGATGAAGTGAGTGCCCAGTCTTGCTTTCGTAATCTCTCTCTTCCAACCTCTCTTTAGGGTGGGAAAGGGGAAGAGTTAGAAAAGATAAGAGCTCGGAGAAGGAATAATTTAACTAACACATGACTGGTCATTTCCGAGATTGCGTTTCTTACTTTTTACGTTGTAACTTTGATGTCTCAATTTGTTGTTCACATCTGTGATTAAAATGACGTGTGTATATACCCAGCATTAGATTCTGGGCATCTGTGTTTTGAGGGTGGCGCTGGTATTCGTGGATGTGTTGCAAGGTCTGAGGCGGCCAAGAGACAGAGGCCTCCTCAAGCACAATGGTAATTCGAGCACTGCTCAGAGTTAAGTGGAAGCTTTTCTGAGGAGGTATTTCCTAACTGTGACTATAACTCTGCTAATTATATTCTTTGCACTTGTGTACAATGTCTGGCTTGTGTTGGCTTTCATAGCGTTTCAAGGTTGGCATGACTTTGTTTAGAAAGCAGAACTCCGATTTGCTGGGCTGATGAAAATAGGTTGGCGATCCCACGCCCCCCAACACATCCTGGTTGGACAGGCTGTGTGGGTCAAGGGGGCTGGTTAAATCGGAACCAATTGCTTTCTTTGCTTTAATCATAAAGTGAAGTGCAACTGAGTGCTGGGAAGTGGTTGTTCCCATGGCCCTGTGACACACTCCCTTACACTTACCTCCGATTTAGTGCTCACAGTGAAAACGTAGGAAAGACAGTTACTGAAAGATTTCAATAATAATCAATTGTAATGAGTCTGTTTCTAAATAGCTAGTCAAGTATTAGCATCTCTCTATGTAAGTTTTAAAATGAAATAATCACTAAGATATAATTTAAATCTGACTTCCTGCCACAATAAGGGGAAACATACGTAATTATGGTATCTTAAGCCTGTAACACAGACTTTGAAATTGGTGGCTAGGTCTGGAAGTGACCTTATTGTGACCCAGCAAGTCTCACACATGGTTAGCATTAACCCAGAAAGCTTAGATCATGGAAAATGTAGAATGAAGGATTTTGAAGGAGTTAATGATGAGGACAAAAATTTTATTCCTACCTCAGTTTCTCTAAGACCAAAGAATAAGTAGGCTTTTTTTTTTCACATAAACTAGCATTTTTCCTAATAAAAGATGATATAATAAAAACAGATATTATTATACTCAGTTTAGAGGTGAGGGAACTAAGATTCAGAGAGATTCAAATAATATGCTTAAGGCCATCTGGCCAGGATTAAAACCAAAGTCCTCTGCCTCAGGCTCCCTTTCTGCTACCCCATTTTCTCAAGGAGCTTAAGCGAACTTCCTCTAGTCTGGAACTTTTGTTTGTTTGAGTCACTGCATTGATCGTACTGCCTTGGACAGTGCCAGGCCTATGCTGGGTGCTCGACAGTTGTTTGTTGCCTAGAGCAGTGTCTGCCATATGGTAGGTGCTTAATAATGGTTTGTTGAATGAGTGAATGTATTGAATGCTGGAGATCGAATTTTATGTAGCTAAGAAGAAGAGTATTTCAAGTGTCTGTAACATTATCACCTTGATCAATAATTTATATTAACAATAACCAATACCAGTATTAAGATATTAACAATGTAGGTAGATTGAGTCCATCAGCCTTTATTCTTTTTCACTTCTCTACCCATTTCTGCCTTCCTTATGTGTTGTTGTGTGTCAAGTCAAGCCTAGTTTTTCTCCTTGTTTTTCAAATGATCCCAAGTTAACACTGCATCTCCCGAAGTGCTTTATTAATATTATGCTACTATAAGGAAACTTTCATTGCTTCCTGTTTATAAAAAGAGCATATATTAATACTTGCAGTATTTCGAGAGAACAAGTAATGGTGAAGTGTGCTGGTCTGGGAGTCCTCAGACCTGGGTTAGAGTCCTGTTGCTTCTACCTGGTGGCTGTGTGATGCGGGAGAAATGCCCTTCACCTCGCTGTCCCCCAGTTTCCTCCTGTACCAACTGGCATGGGGGTGCATGTGAGGAGAGGTGCTCAGCAGAGGCTCGGCACACAGCAAATGATGTATGTGTGTAAATGGCACTATCAGCCAATGAAAATATGTCATTTGTTTAATATGCTTTGTGAAGAGTATCGTTTATCTAAAATTTGGATTTATTTTTTTAAAGCATATAAAACTTTTCCATGTATATGTTTTCCCACTTAACTTCATGATTTCAGATAGCACCTAACTAAGACCTCTTTTGGTGAATTGCCACATTATTGCTGAAGTGCTTAATCTGTTGCCACTGCAGAATAAATACAAAATTCCTCTGTTAATTCCCTTGGTAAAAGGAACAAAGCCCTGCTTCATTAAGCCCAGCATGGACCCTATTCACTATTTACTGTCCCAGAACCTAACTTACAGGCTCCTTCCCTGGGAGTGGGAAAGGGCACAGGTACAGGGCAAATATATTAGCTGAGGTTCCCCACTAGATTCACCAGCCTCTTGGGCTGTTCAAGTCAACCAACTAGTTTGATGAATCATAATTTTTATGCTGAATTGACACATTGGTTATTTTACATTGACTGGGTCAATGTAAGTTAGTGGGAATACTCAAATGGGTGTTGTCATTGTTGGTGCTACTTACCATTGTGCCACGTATTGTTGGCTTTTCATTCAAGTGGCGCCCGTCATGCAAGCATCTTTAGACCAGGTCCACTCCGTCTCCACACCCTGGTGAGAAGGGAGAGGCTGTGTGCTGCTAGAGGAAAGAGGTTGGGGTGGGGAGTCAAGAGAGAGGAGATGTGATCTCACAAGTCACTCTTGTCTTATCCCATAACATTAAAGTCCACCCTTTGCTTGCCTCAGTTTTCCCTTCAGTAAAATGGAGGTGATAATACCCACCATGCTTATTCTACAGGACTGTGGTAAGGACAGGATTTTTTAGAAAGCACTGAACTAAAACTTATATAAACCAGCATATGTGAAAGTGCTCTGAAACATAAAAGAAGCCTTTAAAATGAGAGGGTGGCATCTGTTAAATTCATTGCAAAATCAAGTGGCAAGGAGTTGGGCCTACCCTCCCAGCCTGCGTAAGCCAGACCCCCATCATCCCGTTGCTGAGGAGGACTGCGCCAGGTGCTGTGGGCGCCACTCGCATCGCAGGCCACAGGCTCACTAGAAGGTGGTTCATGTTCCACAGCGTTTTTGTCCTTGCGTTGAAATGAAATGTCTTTCCATAGAATCTTCCCACTTGTCTTGGTTTTTATTCCAGAGCTTTACAGAGTTCACCTAAGCACCATCAATAGAACAGATGACCTTTTAGATATTTGTTAGGTATTATTGCTCATTTTAGAAAAAAAAAAAGAGGAAATATGGAGAAGCAATATGAAAAAATAAAATCACCCATGATTCTTCTTTTTTTATTTCAGGATATTATGAGGGAATAAACATTTTGGTTACATTTTATGTCTTTGCTTCACCCAAGTGAGGATTTAGAGGCACGCCCTTCCATTCTACAATGCATACCACGTTGATTAGTTGTAAGTTTACCCCCCACCCCCCAATCCCTGGAGAATATTACTACCATGTGAGCACCATAGTGTTGATCAGTCAGTGCCAATTTGATGGCAAGTACAAGTGGAGCCTATTCTTCTGATGTTGTGTCACCTCACTTTGGATAATGGGCTCAAGCTCTATCCAGGAAAATATAAGAGGTGCTAGATCACTGTTGTTTCTTATTATTGAGTAGTATTCCATTGTATACATATATCAAATTTTAATAATCCACTCATGAATTGACGGGCACTTGGGTTGTTTCCACATCCTTGCAATAGTGAATTGTGCTGCCGTAAACATTTGAGTGCAGATGTCTTTATCACAGAATGTCTTTTGCTTTTGGGGGTAGATGCCTAATAGTGCTATTGCTGGATCGAATGGTATTTCTATTTTTAGCTCTTTGAGGTATCTCCAAATTCTTTTCCACAGAGGTTGCACTAATTTGCAGTCCCACCAGCAGTGTAAGAGTGTTCCTGTCTCTCCACATCTTCACCAGCATTTGTTGTTTTGGGATTTTTTGATAGAGGCCATTCTCACTGGAGTTAGGTGGTATCTCATTGTGGTTTTGATTTGCATTTCTCTAATGATTAGAGATGTTGAGCATTTTTTCATATGTTTGCTGGCCATTATTCTGTCTTCTTTTGAAAAGTTTCTGTTCATTTCCAATGCCCATTTCTTGATGGGGTTGTTTTATTTTTTCTTGTTGATTTTTTTAAGTTCTGGATAGATTCTTATCAGCCCTTTATCAGCTATGTAGAGAGCAAATCTTTTCTCCCATTCTGTAGGCTGTCTATTCGCTCTAATGATAGTTTCTTTGGCTGTGCAACAGCTTTTTTATTTGATCAGATCCCATTTGTTTATTTTTGTTGCTGCTGTGATTGCTTTGGAGATCTTCTACACAACAAATAAAGAAAACTACAGACCAATATCCCTCATGAATATATATGCAAAACTCCTCAACAAAATTTTAGCAAATCAAATTCAGCAGCATATCAAAAAAATAATTCACCATGACCAGGTGGGCTTTATTCCAGGGATGCAAGGCTAGTTCAACATTACAGAAATCTATAAATGCAATTCGCCACATAAATCAAGAACAAATACCATATGATTCTCTCAATAGATGTAGAAAAAGCATTTGACAAAGTCCAGCACACCTTTATGATAAAAACTCTTAACAAAATAGGCATAGACGGGTCATAACTTAAAATTATGAAGTCCATTTATCATAAACCCATGGCCAACATCATACTGAATGAGGAAGAATTGAAATCATTCCCACTTAGAACTGGAACCAGACAAGGTTGCCCACTATCTCCACTTCTATTCAACATAGTGCTGGAAGTCCTTGCTAGAGCAATTAGACAAGAGAGAGAAAGGCGTCCAAATGGGGTCAGATGAGATCAAAATCACCCATGATTCTAACATGCAGAGATAAACACTGGTGGCATTTTGGTGTATACCTTTACAAATGCTCCTTATTTTAAAAAGAAAATTACATTGTATTTGAATATTCTGTAAGTCCTTCTTTTGCTGACAGAATGTGATCAACCTTCCATGTCACAGACATAGAATAGTATTTTTTAAATTACTGATTATAGTGTCATATAGGTTTATCTCATTATTGGGCATCTTTCTTGGTTCCAATGTTTTGCTAATATAAAGTATGTTTTAAGCATCTTCCTGTTTATTTTATTTACTTATTTTTACATAATTGTAGATTGATATACAGTTACAAGAAATAATACAAAGAAGTCTCCTGCGTTCTTCACTCATTTCCCTCAATTGAAACATCTTGAATAATTATAGTACAGTATCACACGAGATGATTGATATTGTACAATCTACCAACCTTATTCAGATTTCTCCAGTTTTGCATATCTATCAACGCTATTCAGATTTGCCCAGTTTTACATGCACTCATTTGTGTATATATGTATGTGTTTAGTTATATGCAAATTTATCACATGTATAGTTTGTGTAATCACTACCACAGTCAAGGTACAGAACTACCCCATCATCACAATAATCTCTGGTACTATCTTTTGGTAGCTACATCTACTCCCCAGTTGTTTCATTTTTAACCTAAGTTTTGTTTTGTATTAGATCATTTTGTGATGTATGCCATACTGACCTACATTTTTCCTTGCCATTCTTCTTGGGCTTGTCCTCATATTTTAAAAATATGTATATACACACATGCACACAAACATACACATATTTAATAGAGATGGGGGTCTCATTATGTTCCTTAGGGTGGTCTCGAGCTCTTAGTCTCAAGCAGTCCTCCTGCTACAGCCTCCCAGAGTGCTAGGATTACAGGTGTGAGTCACTCACTGCACCCGGCCCATATTTTAAATTTAGACTGAATTTAGAGTGAGAAAATATTGCCTGATTCTTCTAACTTAAATATTTCTCATCATGTGATTTTATTTTATTTACAGTGAAATTTTTGTTAATGTTGAGTATTGAGAGTCTGTCACATAGTAGGCATTCAATACGTATTTGAGGAATGAAAAGATAAATTAGTTCAAAAATCATAAATATCCATTGAGCATCTACTATGTGCCAGACACTGTACTATGTGAACAAAAAAAAAACTGTTTACCTTGTCAACCTTACATTTTAGCAAAATGAGTGAAGGACATGAATGAACAAATAAATGAGCAAATAAAAATAGTGCCTTATGTAACCAAAGAGGTTTGGAATCCCACTTAAAAAGTCATTTCCAAAGGTGAGGACCCTCTTGGTTATTTGTGATAAGGAAGAACATGGAAAATATGATATATCTTCCCATAGCCTGGGAACCCTTTTAGGAACTGAGTCCAAGTACATTCAAAAGGAGAGTGTTGGGTGTACAGGCATGCCTTAGCATCCATGGGGGATTGATTTCAAACCTTCCTTGGATACCAAAATTCATGGATGCTGAAGTCCCTGGTATAAAAATGGGGTAGTAATGTAGTATTTGCATATAATCTATAGACATCTTCCCTTGTACTTTTTTTTTTTTTTTTAGGAGACATGGTCTCTTTCTGTTGCCTGGGCTAGAGTACAGTGGTGGCACAATCATAGTTCACTGTAACCTCAAACTGCTGTGCTCAAGTGATCCTCCTGCCTCAGCCTCCCAAGTAGCTAGGATTATAGACATGCACCATCATGCCTAGCTAATTTTTTAAAAATTTGTTTTATAGAGATGTGGCCTCAGTATGTTGCCCAGGCCAGCCTTGAACTCCTGGCCTCAAGCAATTCTCCCACCTCAGCCTCCTAAAATGCCAGGATTACAGGCATAAGCCACTATGCCCAAGCCTCCATTGTACTTTAAATCATCTCTAGACTACTTATAATACCTAATACCATATAAATTCTATGTAAATAGTTGTTACATTATATTGTTTAAGGAATAATGTCGAGAAAAAAGTATGTACATTTTTAGTACAAAGGTAGGTTTGGTTTTTTTAAAATATTTTTGATCTGAAGTTGTTTGAATCCATGGATGTGGAACCCATGGATATGGAAGGCCAATTATATTTCCTATAGGATTCTTCCCTCCAACACTCCTGTCTTAGTCTGCTTACTGTTGCTGTGAAGGAATGCTGGAGGCTGGGTCATTTATAAAGAATAAAGATCTGTTTCACTCACAGTTCTGCAGGCTGTGCAAGAAGCATGTTGCTATCATCTTCCACCATTCATGGTAGAAGGCAGAGGGGAGCTGGTGTGTGCAGAGACCACCAGGCCAGGGAGGAAGCTTGAAGGGAGGTGTGTCAGGCTCACCCTTGAGGGAGGGCGTTAATCTATTCATGAGTGATCACCCCCTTCCATGATCCAAACACCTCCCATTAGGCTCCTCCTCCAACACTGGAGGTCAGATTTCAACATATCCAAACCATAGTGACTCTCTTTCATAGTTTGGTCTCCATAGGTTGGTGTTTTAACTGCCAGTCATTATTCCCACACTGGAAGAAACTAACAGCTTCTATCCTTATATTTTCATAGAAGAATGTGATATTCATCTTTCCTTGTGCATAAGATTATTCTTTTACTTAAAAAATATCTAAAACCTCTTGCTAAAGCACTTCATAATTATTCAACTTTGTTACATTTTAAAAGGGGTTTTATTAAAAGAATATTAAGAACAGCATTCTATGTTTGATTTTACTAATGCCAGTTAATAAGTTTGTAATCCAATAACCAAAGCTTAGTTGTTTAATTTGTGGCAGGTGAATTTGATATCTGTGGATAAAAGGACTTGAGGGCCATGAGATACAGTGCTTAAAATCTACCTATGTGCATTTGCTTGGATGATTCCTAACCACTACACCACCAGCGAGCAACTTGCTTGGATGATTTAAACTACCAAAGTAATTTCATAGGCAGACACGCAGCCTAACTGATATTTTCCATTTAGTATAATATGCTGAGTTGAGTAAGGATTTTGCTAGCTGGTTAATAGTCACATATTTGGAAATGTGTATTTTAGGCTTTTTGTGGTGATTTCCTCTGCTTATGTTATATAAAAATTTTAAGCAGACCTCTATTTTTTTTTAAACTCATCTGATGGTGTAGTGCAATCCATCTTAATTTACTGAGTATTGTTGGATTTTAGACATCTTCTCCAGATAGCCCAGTAAGGCTTTGTATACACTGGGTTCTTTTAGGATGTTTACAGTGAGGTAAGGCAGCAGCTTATTCTAGAGTATTATCCTATTGGACTCTTTGATCTGGGATTCTTTCTGAGAGAGCCACTCATTAGGTAAGTACCCTTCAAAGGAGAGGCAGGGTGCAGAAAATGATAAAATCTATTTATTCTTTACTTCATGCCAACATGAGAAAAGACAAATCACATTTCTTTAAGGAGGAATCCTAAGTGCCTAGGAATTTGGACAGGATAAATGGAGCCTGGGAGAGGAGTTTGGAAGGCAACTGTTACTTAAAATTGATAAATTCAGTTACAAGAGGGTTGTAGTAGTTTACAGAGATGTTATGGAGATTGAATGAGATTGTGCATTTGGGAGGAAGTGATTATATATATATATAATATATCACTTTTATATATTAATATGTTAGGTATATCCATTAAAGTTAGCATACACTGATCCTACCTTTAAATTACAATCTGGCCTCATACATTCAATGATTTTCATTACTGTGGCAACACAATTCTTTCTCCAACCAACGGTTTGTTTAGAAAAATATTGACATGTCAAATTTTTAAAATATTAAATACTGTGGTTGTATTCTAGGATATCACTATCTGTTTCTGTTTACTACCTGCTCAGTTCTAAAAGGTATTTGAGGGCTAGAACACTGATGGTTGCAGCCTTCTAAGTTACCTACAATAATTGAGGACAGGTAGCAAAGAGGAAGGGAATAAATGTCATGAAGAATGGCTCATTCAAAATCGATTTTGGTTTGAGTGGCAGGTGGTGACATAATGCACAGTTGCTTACCATTCATGATTTCTCTTTCCCTCTTTTAACCCTGAAGTTGGTGGCTTCTAGTCTAAAGCAGAAAAGACTTGCTACTCACAAAACGTGCAGTGGGTAAGTAAAACTTAACTATAAAGAAAATAACTTCAGAACAGTGGCGTGTTCTAGTTAGCTTCGAATGCAAGGATCAGAACACCCACATTTCAGAAGCTCGTGTAAGTGCCCCTGCAGTCACCAGGGACCCATGCACCTTTTGTCTTGATGTTTTGCCATTGTTAGCATTTAGCTTCCACCTTTTGGTGTAACACTTTTGCTTTGATTCCAGCTATCCAGTCCATATTCCAGCCAGCAGAAAGGAGAAAAGAGAAAGAAGCCTTCCTATCTTTTAAGTTATATGCACTATCTATTAACAGCAGAGCCATTTAAGAATCTGTCCAACAGATAGCTGTGAGCATCTGCTATGTGCAAAGACCATTCTGAGCCTGTGCGTTTATCTGAGCACTGTCCTAGGCGAGCAGAAAGGACTCCGCGAACGAAAATGCCCCTTTTGGTGGAGCTTGTATTCTGCTAGGTATGAGAACCAGTGCGGGGGAGAGTCACACAGTCACACTTAGCTGCAAGATAGGCAGGAAGATGCAGCTTGTAGCTGGGTGGCTCTGTGCCCAGATAGCATTCTGGGCATCCAGTACCAAGGAAGGAGAGGAAAAAGGGAGGAAAGGAAAGAATGGGTGTTGGGGGAAGTTAGCAGTCTTTGCCAAAATGAATAAAATATGAAAAAATAGGTCAATTGGTATGTTATCTCACTGAGCATTAAAAAAAAAAAAAACCTTTGCAATTACACCTTAAAAGAGAATATTTCTAACAGACATTTACTCATATGCATATGTGTCTAGTGTATATCTGAGTTCAGTTCTGGGTACTGTGGTTGGTAAACTATGGCAAGTCATGTATGGAGTGAACAGGTTGAGGGATACCTGAAAATCTCATCATGCTTGGGAGAGCTGATGGGTCGGTGGTGTCAGGTCCAGAGAAGGCCAAGAAGACAGATGCTTCTTTCACCTATTAAAAGGAGAGACATGCAAGAGAAGGTGTGAACTGATTTCTGCTGCCTCAGAAGATTGTGCTAGAGTTGGTAGGTAGAATCTAAGAGGAGGAAGATTTTCCTTCAGTGCAAAAGAACTTTGCAGCACTAGAAACTCTTTCACCTGTTCTGGATGGTACAGAAAGAATTCCTATCCCAAGTGGAGGGCAAAGGTGATCTCCCAGAATCCTTCCAATGTGGAACTTTCTCTATAATTTCACTAAGTAAATGCCTTGGCACATAGATGACATTTAGGAGATGCTGGGATCTTCTTTATTCCTTCCCTTAAGGAATTCTACTTGAATGCAGACACCTCTGCCAAAAGTTAAAAAAAAAAAAAAATTACTCTTTGGTTTAGGATACTACCCTCTCAAATATAGGGCCACAATGGAATATCCCCTGAATTTTAGAACGTTTATGTTTCATAAGACTTTTTAGATGTGTGACATATATAAGCCAAACAGAGATGTGTCTCACAACTCATTATAGGAAAAGAACCAAAGTGAGTTAAATGGAATGCCAGGTAGAATAAAGAGCTTTTCACTATCCCTGCCTTGAGAAATATATTATCTCTGATTAAAATGCTTTCAGAGAATTAAATTAGCCCAGGCATATAGACTATCAGTGCAGGTAGACTTTGTGTGATGGGATTAGTATTACCAGGGAGCATTTATTAAACACTTATTACCTGGACTAGGTACTACACTTGCATATTGCTGCCACCTCTGTGAGGTGGGGAGTGTATGGCCCCCATTCTTAGATGGAAACGCTGAGGCTCAGATACCTGGATCTCAAATACAAGTCTGTTTGACACTATAGTCCACTACTTTAACCACTAGGCACACTCTCTCCTAATGAAGAACTTGGGATGTCATGGTAAGAATCTCAAGTCTGGGAGCCAGTTTTGATGAAGTAGCAGAAGGCAGTGGCTGCTTCCTCCAGCTCAGGGCATCAGCACAGCAGACTGGGGATGGTGGGAGGGGAGGAACCCACTGGAGGAGGCCTTTGAAGCTAGCTTCCCTATCTTAAAACAAGATAAGGGGCACACTGTCTTCTGGCCAAAAACATGCACTATAT
Organism: Mirza zaza; assembly: GCA_008750895.1. NCBI lineage: Eukaryota > Metazoa > Chordata > Mammalia > Primates > Cheirogaleidae > Mirza > Mirza zaza. Next base: position 1,035 of record VSMD01110302.1, on the reverse strand, counting down.
GTATAGTTTTAATAGTGAAAAATGTCAGTCAAAAAGGCCCTTGGCTTGGTGGTTTTTAATGGAAATACAAACATCTTTTGAGCTAGAGAAGTATAGTCTTTCAGCTTAAATAATCATAATCAGCAGTTAAATAATCTAAATGCTTACGAATCACAGAGCTTACATAATTCCAAGTGCCATACTTCATGTTATCTCTATCCTCACAGCAGCCGCATGGGGGCTAGGGAAGGTCACTCTCTAAAAAAAGGAAAGAGAAATATTCAGGCTTTCCAAGCTCCTCAAACATGGCAAGTCAAAGGGGGCGGTTGTGGTCCTTTCTTCCAGTCCAAGAGCAACATCATGTTGGAAGAATTCTGAGATGTTCCTGACCTAGCGCTGTGAGGGACATCGCCAGATTTAACCCCATGAGGCAAGGGACAGGGCAGCCACATCACACAGAGAGAGACCAAGAGACAGATAGCACAGCAGGGTGACACATCAAGTTCTAAAGCAAGAATTATGTGGTGCAGTGAGCAGAGCTCTGGGGACGCTAGTCAACAGCCTGTCCTGCCAGTCCTAGCTGGATGGCCAGGCAAACCTGACCTGGGCTTTCCGTCTGTGAGCCAGCCTGTGGACTCAGATGACCATGTTAATATTCTGTGACTGTCTGAAGCCACAGCTCTCAGTCACCCCTCCACTTCCCAGGAACATTTGGAAGGTCTGCAGGCATTTCTGTTGTCACTCTGGAGGGGAGGTGCCACTGAAATCTAGTGGGTAGAGGCCAGGGATGCTGCCAAACGCCCTGCCACACACAGCAGGGTCCCTAACAACAAGGAACTATCTGGCCCTGAATGCCAATGGTACGGGGATTAAGAAAGCCATAACTAGCATCATTTTTAGACTGGTGTTTCTGAAACCAGGGAACTGAAAAATGCTTGGTAGGGTCTTATCTCTGATTTAACTGGACTTACTTTCCAAGGGGACTCAGGACGTGTTTCCCCACTTAGGATGATAATCAGGCCCAGGGGTTGTTGTGGCCTCGGGACTTCCCATTTT
>VSMD01110294.1:0-16195 GCA_008750895.1 Mirza zaza | reverse complement strand
AAAAAAAAAAAAAAAAAAGACCATAGAGAGGCTCATACTTGTAATTGTCGTTGAAATGAACCAAGCTCACAATTGTGTGTTTCAAGGCTATCATCCCTCTTTAATCCTTACATTTTGTAGAGGCAGCTCTATGCATATTGAATGCCCAAAAGGTGTTCATGCTCCTTGCTTCTGTGTATCTTTTTGGATATAAATTCTTTTTTGAGTGGTTACATCATTTTGTGTTAACATCTCAATTTGGTTTTGAAATTCATGTTGATTCTGCCATTACACATTGGAAAGCTTAGACCTCCTTCACAGCTGGTTCAAGCATTTGCATGAGAAAAGAGCTCTTGTACTTAAATTGTAACTTAAATTGTTTCTAGTTTCCCAAATCCCTTTAAGCAAATTACTTATAAAGGTATTCTAATTAGTGCCCTTCTAAGTAAGAACTTTATGCACCTCTAAGAAGGTAAGCAATTCACTTCATTCTCACCAGCAAGATTGGATCTATTCATTCTGTGGATAAATACCTCCATCAAACCGATACAGATTATTTTCTTTCCTACAGATAATAAAACTAAGAAGCCAGTGGTACCCTTTCCTTCCAGACTCAGGAGCTCAGGAGGACAAAGGAGTCCTGAGTATCTAAAGTAACTCTTGGGTGTGTCCATCATCGGGCCTGCTGTACACATATGCTAATTAGATCAGTATTAAAATTACAGTGCAAATATACTTTCCATGTGTATACCTGCTCATAAATTTCACTTTTCTGAGGAGATAGATCAGGCTGGAAGAGAAAGTCTTCCAAGACTCCTCAGTATATTCTAAGGTTTCCCAGAGAAGGCCAGGCATCTAGCACATGCCTGATTTGGTTAGGAATCACATAAGTACGTGCTGCATTTGTTAAGTCCATGATATCGTGCCCGTAAAATGCTGGGGAGAACGGCACATAGTCAGCACTCAGTAACTGTAAGCTCATGTTGTTAGTAGACATGTAGAGCCCTTACTGAGCATGGGTAGACAAGGTTACCTGTGTTCTTTGGGCACCTATTGGATTTTTGTTTTCCATCTTTATCTGGACTCCACTAAGAAAGCTGGGAGCCCTGTGCAAAGGGGAGCCTCCATGGTTCTCTTGTAGTCACCAGCTGCTTTGCCATCTTGCTACGTGTCGCCAGCCAGCTTCTCACCAAATCTGTAGACATGAAGAAATGCCAGAATATATGCCAGTGAGAGGGATTGGTTGATTATGGTTGGAGTTATCACTGATTCCTCAAAAAGAAAATAGATCACCACATTAAATGTAGGACTCACACTGGCATCAGGGATAACTTTTGAGTTTCTTAATGAATAGCCTCCAAATATACATCTATCAAGATGGAACAAGACTCTAGACAAAGCAGTAATAGAGTGGATTTCACGGAATCGCCAAAGCAAAGGAAACTGAATATGTAGGTTCTGTTGCCAACGTCATCTTGTTTTGCCCACCATCAAAACGACTTAGCGCTTCAGTTTACCCAAATGGGAAACGTATTCTCTAAAGCTTGACCTACCCAGCAGCACTTTGAGTTTTAGTGAAAATGTTTGAGTAACTTAAAGATACAGTAGTGAATCATTATTTTTATTCAATCAGCAGGCATTTATGGAATGTACATGCCAAGCGTATGTTCTGTGTTCTGTTTTTCTCTTGGTGCTGAGCTCACACTCTTAATGAAGAGCGTCACTCTATGGAGTAAGTGGTAAAAACAGGGACAAGGAAGAGTGATGGGAACACAGGAGTGATCAGTTCTGCGGGCATAGTGTCAAGTTCAGCTTCCAAGAGAGGAAGCATTTGGGCTGGGCATTGAAGAATAAATTGAAATTAATTAGGAGGGTGTTGGGTATATGGTAGGAATTTGTGGAAATCTGAAGTTGTATGTGATCAGAATGGCGGTAAACTGCTTCAGACCTACAACCTGAAGGGCATTGGTAGCTACTACCAACAATCTAGATGGCATTTCACTCACAGCTGTTACTGCTACTACAAAAAGACACGCTTCTGTGCCAAAGGACACTTGAAACCTATAAGGCAAAAACCCTAATAAAAGATTAAAAACCCTAACAAAAACATTAAAATGTTTCATTTTCTTTTAAAAAAAAAAAACCCCTCATTTTAAGAATGAGTTACACATGCCCCTTATCCTGAATTCTAGTGTGCAGTAAGCACAGGGAATTGGATGCCTACACAGTGCACTGCCCAGATTCCCCCCCTGCTCTGCTCCCACCCCAGGATGGAAGCGTTTATTCTCCCAGCTTCTGGGAGTGCTGGCCTCTACCAGCTCCCTACCAAGCCCTTCCCTGGAGATTGCTCCCCAGCCAAAGAGAATTGTCTCACTCAAGGTCTTGCTCCGTTTCCTGCAGGCAAGCACATCCCATGGTGGGTGGGCGAGGAGGTATAAAGACCCAGCTCCCAGCTCCATTTCAGAACAGCGATGAACAACCCAGTTCTGAACAGCCCAGCTCCAGAACCCCCGTAGGCTTGGCTGAAGCTCTCGTGGAGCTGCGTCACAGCTCAGCCTCGCCCTCCGCCCAGTCCTGCGTCACTGCCCTGCAGATGCTGATCTGAGCGCTCTGCAACCTAAACTTCCATGTGCGGATCTCTCTCTCTCTCTCGGTCTCCATCCCAGAGAGCCCAGCCTGTGGCGGTTGGTACCAGGAGTGGTCCAAGCAAACAGATTCTCAAACGGCGTTTAGGATCTGGGTCACCCACTGACCCCCGGCAAGGAGGAGCCCGTCGCTGGCAGCCATGCACAGCCTCTGGCGCGCTGGAGCTGCGTGATCGTTAAAACCGGCCTCGGCGAGGACGCGGGCTGGCGTGCCGTGGAAGGGGGTGCGCTGGAGGGTGCAGTGTGGCGGGCATCTGAGAAAGGGAAGCAGAAATAAGGACAGTGGACTTGGATGACTGCTGCTGCGGGCACGGGGAAGAGACAATGCAAAGCTGGGAGTGATTAATAACCATTTACAGACTAACTGTGAAAGCCAGAGAGACTCATGTCCTACAGCCGGCGATCAGCCCGGGGCTTCTACTGAGAAGCCGAGCTCCAGAGGAGCTTGCACCCTTGGGCTCCGAAGTCTGCTGCCCCGGGTCAGAGCCAGGCTGAGATGGGTAGGGCTCTCTGGGGTGATGCACTTGAACAATCTTCAATCCCAGATTCTGGTGAGCTGTCCCTGGGCCTAAGTGGCCAGCTCCTCCCTGCTAGAAGCTGGTGCCTGCTCTGCTTAAGAGGGACACCTCCGAGGATGCTTCTGTGCAAGACAATGCAGCCCCCACCCCCTCCCCTGCCTCCCCACGAATCGGGCTAAGTCACACTGTAAACTGGCTGCTGAAGTGTTGGGCCTGCTAGGAGAGGGGAGGAACTGTGTCCCAAAGGAGCTGTAGGACCTCAGCATGTGCACCTGCTGGAACTGGGAGAGCCATGGGACTAGATTCTGGGGGTGCTGGGTCAAGGGCAGACAGAATATAAAGTGAGACAAGGGAGACTGCATTGATGGACATTTAACAACCTGGCAGGGACCCAGGGACGAGGGGCTGGCCTGCTGCTAATAAGCGGCTCAGCTGGGAGAAAACAGTGGCTGACACTGAGTCAAGGAGAAATGCCAGCATGGCCATGGGCAATGGTGGAGGAAAGAGTCCCAATCTCAGAGTGATGGCACTGCTGAGGGGGGCATGCTAGGAAAGATGCCTCTGCTATGCAAGACAGGCTGGGGGACATTCTGTTTCCCAAGCAATAGGGAAGGTGCTAGAACAAGGTGCCAGCAACCCTGTAGGCCAGGGCTGAGGGGAGAAGATGCCATAACAGAACTGGGCCCCAATAACAGGACGAGAAGGCCCCAAAACACTGGAGACCCAAAGGGCGCAATTATCGTAATGAGCAGCAAGGTTGGCGTGGCAGCCAGAGGGGCCAGACCCACAGAGATCTCTGGAGCTGATTAATAAAACATGTCATCCCTAGAGGCAAGATGGGAGGGCAGCCAACAAGGGCACTGTCCGTCTATACAACCTAAAATAATAATTTAAAAATGGGGAACAGGAGGCTAAAGGCAGCCATTCCAGTAAAAAGTCAAAATCCCTTACCTGGTTTGTCACCCCTAATGGCATGGGTGTCAGGAGCTCAGCAGCCTCGTGGATGAGGCTCTGGGTTAAACCGTGATGCTCATCAGAGATTCCCTCCAGGGAGAGGGGAGTTCAGAAGGCATGACAGAGGAGGAAGACTATGGGTACCACTGGTGGCTTTGAGACCAGCTACAACAGCAAGGGTTGTAGTTTGCTCCACCAATATTTCTAAGTTCCTCCTGGAATCCTAGGAGAGCTGTTTCCAGACTTTTTTCAAAGCAAGTGGATGTGAGTGGGGCCAAGGGTGACCGCAGTGGACACCGTGGTGCACACTTACCCCACAGGTCCTGGGAGGTTGGCACCTGCCATCTCCCAGCTGAGTCCTTCTCCCGGCACTGCTTGGGGCTGAAGAGAGCCACTCAAGGCCACACCTTCCTCCCTAATGACAGCTGCATCCAGTAAGTGGCCATGGGGACACAAAGACTCAACCCTCCTTGCCTCAGCTTGGGACATCTCCTAAAGGGGCTGTCCCAGCTTCCGAGCTCATGGTGGGTTTGGCAGAGGAGCCCGTTGCAACCGTGTCCCGGCCCAACCTTTCCTTCCGCCCACCGCTGTTCCTCCACACAGGTGTCCATCCCAGGAGCAATGCTCAGTACGCCCCTTCTAGAAATCTGCCTCGGAGTTTCCTTCCCAGGAAGTGAACCTGCCTAGGGTCAAATCCAGCTCTGCCACTTGTTAGCCAAATAACGCCCTTCTTGCCCCAGTTTCCTCCTCTGCAAAACAAGAGTGATAATCACACCTGCCTACCTCCTGGTCTTGTTATAAGGATCAAAAGAGAAGAGAGTTCATTTATGCAGAGCACGTAGACCATGCCTGGCACCTTGTAAATATTCAATAAATGCTAACTGTGCTAACTATTCTTATCCTCTTACAGTATAATTATGATATTTTTTCAGGCCCTCTTTGTTTCCTCCTTCCGTGTTATAGGAAAATGTACTTTTCCATTAATTCTTTTCCTTTGTGGGTTTTTTTTCTTCCTTTCTTCAACCAGATCAAAGCACTCACTTTTAGAAAGTGAAGAGGAAAGCCAGGAGGGAGATGGTATTTCTGAGCACTTGTTTTGTACCAGATACTATACTAGGTGCATTCATTATGCTTCTTAATTTTTAATCCTAAAAGCCATGAATTCTCTTCCTTTTACAAACAAAAATATTGCAGGCCACAAAGACAGGTAGCCAAAATCACGCAACTGATAAAAGGCGAATCTGACATACGAACCCAGACTTTGTTTTCAAGATCCAGCTTTCTCTCTCCCTCTAGTGTGCATGATGCGACAGGTGAGGACCAAGCCATCCCCGGCTGTCCGGCCGCCCTCTCTAGAAACAGAAGGAAATGTCGTGGGACAGAAAAAGGTTTAGTTCACGTAAGGTGTTCTCTGTTCTCTTTGGACTTATGGCCATTGTGCCAAATTTTAAAAGGACTGCAATTACGTTAATTCTCAGTTGTAACAGGACTCTTTTACCATGAAATACTTGAGTTAAAATGTGAGTTTTAAAACATGCTTCATTCCACACCGTGATCGTATGATAACTCAGGAACCAGGTTTTTTTTTTCCTCTTATAAAATGGATGTCTTTGGGAAAGGAGAATTTGACTTATATCAATCGGCCCTCATTTCATTGATGACCCAAGAGCATTTGGTGCCACCACCAGCTGCCCGGAACTGCTCTCTCCCCTCCTGTATGGGGCGTCTTCTCTCAGGCCTCCTATCCAGGTTGCTTTTGCTGGTACCTCCTCTTCCCTTGGCCACTCTTCTCCAGGGAGACATTTAGTTAATAAATTGAGAGTCACTAATATATATAAAAAACACACTCCTGAAACTTCAGGTGGTTGTTTTTGAGACAGGGTCTTGCGCCCAGGCTAGAGTGCAGTGGCATGGTCATAGCTCACTGCAGCCTCAAACTCCTGGCCTCAAGTGATCCTCCTGCCTCAGCCTCCAGAGTAGCTGGGACTACAGGCATATGTTACCACTCCCAGCTTATTTTTGTATTTCTTGTAGAGATAGGGTCTCACTCTTGCTCAGGCCGGTCTCAAACTCCTGGCCTCAGGCAGTCCTCCTGTCTCGGCCTCCCAGAGTGCTAGGATTACAGGCGTGAGCCACCGTGCCAGGCCTGATTTTAAAAATGGAGTCAGAAACCAAAGTTTTAGGATTTGTCATCCAGGGGATTTGAACAGAAATATTACAAAACTTATTTTCTCCACTTGGCGGGATTCACCCAAGAGCACCTTTGCCAGTACAGGGCCACTCCGGTCCCCACTGTCATGTGTGCTAGGTTTACAAAACCTTAGCTTCCCTATCCCAGATGACATCACTCTAGGAAATATTGGAACATTCCAGAACTTTCTAGAGCAAACCAGAATACACCACCATACTCACTCATCTCCCTTAGCCCTAGCTTTGGCGTTGCAGCGTGTTCCAGGCTGTGGCTGCGTGATGAACACATCTTAGGCCTCCTTTCTGACAAGTGGAGGGGTCGTTCTTTGAGGGTCCAGAGGCTTTTTGCGACCATATTAGGCTTTTGACACATGTAATTGCATTTAAGTCTCTCAGTGATGCTGGGAGTTAGCCCACCTTCTATAGGTTAGAAAACCGGCACCCCGCCAGGTCAGGTGGCTGGCCTAAGGTCGCACGGCTGGCACGGTCAGGGAGCAGGACTGACGTCCAAAGTGCTCCTTCCCCTCCATTGACAGACGATATCGCCAAGGCCAGCTTTATAATAGCCGGAGAGACATGCTTTATTCTCATATTGACCTCAATAAAAAACCAAGGACCTCAAAATTCAATCTTCATTTATTTATTCCACAACGACTTATTGAATGCCTATTATTTTCCAGGCTTTTCTAGAGAGGACTAAATTAATACAGCCCAGGCACTCACATCGTTTATGCATCTCAAAAGCCATCTAGCTAATGTGTAGGTTGCGAAGCCCATTATACGTACTGCGCGTGCGCGCTCGCAGCCGGCCGTCCCGTGGCCGCGCTCGCCAGACGCCGGGCAGCGTCCGCAGGCACCGGGCTCCGGGCGGCCGTCCTGGCTCCCAGCCGCCTGAGTTCCACTGATCCCTGATCCGCCTTGTGTCCTCTGCCAGCCCTGGAACCCAGAGCCATCACTCTCAGGATCGTGGCCCGAGCCCAAAGCACAAAATGGGAGCCCAGAAGATAAAGGGACAGCGGAAGGGGACAAGTGTCCAGCCCTGGGAATGTCTCCTCTGGCGGGAGAGTAACGGGACGTGGAGGCAGACAGTCACCGGGGCATATGCGTTCTGGTGGAGTCTCGTTGGTGAACATCCAGTGGACGTGCACCGCGCGTCAGCCGGAGAACTAGGTGCCGGGGTCACAGTAGGGATGGGACAATTGTGATGCCTGTCCCTGTGGGGCGCACAGTCCGAGTGGGCCGGGATGGGGCTAAACCAGCCACAAATTGCAACACGAGGAAGGAAGGGAACAAGGAGAGGGCTGAGGCCCAGTGGCCCAGGGAGGGGTGGGCGAGGTCCCAGGGAGGTCTCCGAAGGGACAGAAGGAGCCGATATCTGAAGAGCAGCTGGGAAAGGGAAGAGCTTCTAGAAAAGGAAAGAGCGCATGTGTGGTCCCAGAGGCAGAGGGGAGCCACTGCAGGTGCCAGCCGGGCGTTGCCAGAGAGCGGGGCGGCCTCGGATGGGATAGAATCTCCTAGATGGTGATCAGGGGTGCTCTTGGGGGCTCAGAAGCCATTGCAACTCGCAGGTTATAAGCCGGCAGGTGTGAGACGGTGTAGCTGGCAAACACTGGGCTGCAGTGTGGAGAATGGTTTGGGGGAAAACAGGGTGTGCTGATTTTCTATTCTGTGTAACAATATTACCGCAAACTTCGTGGTTAACCACAACACACGCGTGTGACATTACAGCTTCTGTGGGCCAGAGTCCTGGGGGCCTCGGCCTCCAGGGTCCTCCCAGGCTGCGGTCAGGTGTTGGCTGGGGCCGGGGCCTCACCTGAGGCTTGTGTGGGAGAGAAGTCGCCTCCAAGCTCATGTTGTCGTTGGCAGAAGTCACTTCCCTCTGGCTGTGGGACTGAGGGCCTGCGTCCCCCGCTGGCTGTCACTGGAGGCCCTTGCAGGGTGCTGGCTGGAGCCGAGCTGGGCTCCCACAGGCCGCCACGGTTCTCCGCCGTGGGGAGAGTCCCTGCACGGTGGCATTGCAGGGATGGTGGCATCGGGTCTGGGCCTTGAGGATGAGCAGGGATTGCCCAGGGTGGAAGAACATTCAGGGGTGACAAGACTGAAGGCACGGGGCTGTGACGATGGATGGTGTTTTCAAGGAAGAGCAAACGCAGACAACCGCTTTCCCGGCGGCATTTTCCCCTTTATTCCCTGGTGCTACGCCTGGGTTTGGCTCTGTCCTTCACGCCACGTGGTCATGCGTCAGGCCGGGACTCCCGTCAGCCTTGGGGATGGGAGCTTGGTTAATGGCTGAGGTTCCTCAGCCCACAGCGCTGATTCAGCGCCTCGTGGTGTAGCTGAGGCCTTGCGTGTCATCTGGCCAGTGAGATGGGAGAGGGCGCTCTTGGGAAAGGCTTTCCTCCAGGATAAAACGAGACATTCCAGAAGTTTCTATCATGGCCATTATCTGTGTGAGTCTGCGATACCTAGGACCACGTGAGCCATCTTGGGCCCACGCTGAACCCCGTAGGCTCACGCCAACTCACTGGGGTGACATCACAGGGCTTCTAGAAGCTCCAGCCCTGCAGATGTCCACCTCCAACTCCTTGTTACATGGTTCAATCAGCTTCCCCACTGGGTGAGCCGCGTGCAGCCGACACTTGAAAACAGCCTGTGCGGTGCACAGGGACGCGGCACAAAATGGTCCCAGGCCTGTGAGCCAAGGCTGATGTGAATCTTCATAGCCAGGGGGCAGATTTGGGCTTCTTCCTTTGAGGTCCAGGGAGTTCTCAATGATTTTAAGGGAGACAAGGGTCCCATGTCTCAGCTAACCCTGGTGGCAGGGTGCACACCAGTGTTTAAGATGGAGAGAATTGTGACAGGGAGGCAGGTAGGTGACGGCTGCAAGTCTAATCGAGAGATTCTCAGAACTCACACTATCATGGGTGCAGTGGACGCCGACAGGAAGGGCTTGGGGACGTTTGAAAGGCAGGAGCTGGAAGAGTTAATGAGCTGAAGTGTCAAGGAGGGGGAGCGACAGGTAGCCAACAGCCCTGCCAGCCCGGACCGCTAGCATTCCTGGAACATGCCATCCGTGTTCACACCTCGACTCTTCCCCTCCCGCTGTTCCCTCACCTGCGACATCCTCCCACAGTCACCCGGTCCCACATCGCAGTGTCGCCGCTGCGGGGAAATCAGATTCAATTTACACCTGGCGGTGCCTTGGTCAGGAACATGACCCCCGGCGTGAGAACCACCTGTGCGGACTGCATTGACGGCGCCTCCTAACGCCGCCACCCCACCCACGTGTCGACCGTGGGCAGGCTGGTAGGCCGAATTACTTCAAACGTGTCCATCAAAAACCTGGCCCCAAAATGCAAAGCTGCAATGTCACATCGGACCTATTTCTTGTAGACAAAGGCTAAGTTTCACTGGCAGCTCAGAATTGTGCTTAAAACAATTCTCGTTGTGTTTCGTTTCCTGAGACTTATCTTTCTTGCCATTTATAACACACAGCATTAGATAACAAAAGGAGGCCCGGTAGAAGGGGTAGAGTCTACATTCCTCATGCTGCAAACCTGCTTAGAATGATTTGCCCCTTACCGAAGTCATTACTATCATTCCCTCCCCGAAATGGAATTTCAGTCTTTTCATTAGTAGCCCTGCATTACAAATGTTAATAAAATTGAATTCAATTATTGTGATATTTTGAATTTCACCAATCAGAAATTTGAGCAAGTTTGTTTTCTCTTTTGTTGTATAAGTAACCATGTAATATTCTCAATTTTGCCTCTTAGCCCACAAACAAAGCCTAAAATACGTATTATCTGGGCCTTTATAGGGGATGATGGCAGTCTTAGTCCATTCAGCTGCTATGACAAAAAACCATAGACGGGGAGGCTTGTTAAAGAACAGAAATTTATTTCTTATGGTCCTGGAGAAGGCTGGGAAGTCCGTGATCAAAGCACCGGCAGATTTGCCGTCTGGCAAGGGCACCCTTCCTGGTCATAGATGGCATCATCTCGCCATGTCCTCACATGACGTAGGGACAAGGGAGCTCCCTGGGCCTCGTTTCTAAGGGCCCTAATCTCATGTATGAGTCTCTGCCCACATAACCTAATCACCTCCCAGTGGCCTCCCCTCCTAATACGATGAATGGCGTTGCCGATTAGTTCTAACGTATGTGTTTTGGGGGAACACAGACTTTCAGACCGCAGCAGTGACTGCCCCTGACCTGGAGCCATACCACACAGTGTGGTCCGGGCACCAGCAGCAGCCTCTGGCAGCTGGTTAGAAATGCAGACTCCCAGGCCCCACCCCAGACCTCCTGGGTCCCCATCTGCATTTTGACAGGCTCCTGGGGTGATGTGCGTGGACCCCAGCTTTGAGCAGCACGTGGCTGGAGTCTGTGTGGAATCTCGCAGGAGTTGACCCAGGCCGGCTGGGGATGGGAACCACCATCCAATGTGCTCTTAAGGAGGAAGCCCAGGGCTCTCGCAGTGGGGTGCGCTGGGCTATGTTGCTCCCCCAGGAAATGCCCCAGAGCTGGACATCAGCAGCTCGGCAGGCAGGAGCCCGGAGCCCAAGGCCTGATCCTAAGGCAACCTTGTACCTTCTCTGAGAGCTCAGTTTCCTATCTGCATGGTGAAGGGGTTGAAGAGCTATGGTCAAGAAGGCCAGTGTGGTTTTATCTTATGGCTTGTTTTGTTTTTGTTTGAGGGAGTTTGACCAGATGATTAATTCCACGAACATGGTAGGTTGCAATAAAAAAAAAAGGCAGGGTAAGAACCACTTCAAGTTGAGGGTAGTGTGTTGAGATGTGGGATTCAGGATATTTCATTTGACATAAAACGTATTCCATAAGGTTACACTTTCCAGTGATATGTTTCTTCACATTGTGGGCAAAAGTCTTGAGGAATCAGATTTGGGGAAAATTCCGTATCCCTGGGGCCTGGGTGGCTCCAGTGGTTTCCTTAACCATAGAATCAGAATGTGGGGACTACAAGGAATTCTCTAATTCATCCCGTCTGTGTTGATCGCCCTTGGCGCTTGGCATTTAGGAGCACCCGGGATGCAACTGTGAACCCGACAGACCCGGCTCCTGCCCTGTGGAGCTGACATGCCAGCGGGGAGACAGACATGAAGCTGTAGTTATAAGCAAGAGGGGAAAGGGTGGAGCGATGTTTCAGGCCAAGGGGAAAGCATGTGCAATGTCCCAGTGCCAGGAAGGAGCGTGGCTCTGTTGAAGAAGTGCAACCAGAGCTAGCACGGCCAGGTGGAGTGGGTGGCCAAGAGGAGGGGTTTGTAAGAGAAGCCAGGTCACGTGGGGCGTCCCGGGCTAGGAGGGACTGCCGTGCATGCAGTGGTCAGCAGGAAGAGGACGTGGTGAAGTCTGTGTTGTGAGGAAACCGTGGGCTGACACGTGAAGTTAGAGAGGAGAAAGAATGAGCACGGGGAGATCAAGCAGGAGGTCACTGCAGCCATCCTGGAGGGAGATGACAGAGACAGAGCAACTCCTTCCATTGCAAGGAGCAAGACCAAGCCCCAGAGAAATTAGCCCAGATGGAACTGAGAACTAGGGGGGAAGGCACCACCACCAAAGCCCCAACCCAATGGCTAAAACTGATCACCCTCAGGAAGAGTACTGCAGCCTCTGGAGACACTGCTACTGAAGTGCTGTGTGGCCTTAGGCTACTTACTCCACCTCTCTAGGCCTTCTTTTCTTTTTTTGAAAGAAAAAGAGGTTCAACTAGATAATCACGACATATGGTGACCATATAGTTTCTTGTCCTAACTGGGACACTTCTGAGAGTGAAAGTTGGAATAATAAATAATTACATCAGGACAGCAGGCATAAGCTCAGCCAATCCTGGGAAAAGGACTAAAATCCCTGAAAATCTGGGCTCAGAACCCACGTGTCCTCACTCCAAGTTCAATGCTCTGTTTCTCAACAGTTCTTTTATACATTGGGAGCTGAAGTCAACTCATCCGTGACCAGAATTGAATGGATTCAAAGTTCCCGGTGAATTGAACTCCTGGCCGGCTAAGAACATGGCAGGCGTCCTTTTTTTGCTCTATTTGTGGTAGAAGGAGACCTTGTTTCAGCCTCAGAAAGGTGGACTCACTAGTGAATGCAGGGCCATCAGGGCCTCATGTCGCTCTGGTCGTTGAGGATGCCATGTGTACCCGTGGGGTCCTGGGCGGGCGGGGGGCAGGTGGAACCAGAGTGCCCCAGAGTAGGGTGTGAAATGGCTGCTTTAGCTCCGATCCTCAGATCTGAATTCCAAACGGCAGGAAGATGGGAAGAAACACTTTCCTTCCTTTAGAGGCAAACTTATATTTGGCGCACATCAAGTCAGCTCCCGTCTTCTTAGTCACATGGCTGCAGCTAGCTGCAAGGAACCCTGGGAAGTGTAGTCTTTAGCGGGAGCCCTGTGTCTCGCTCGGATATTGCTACAGAAGAATAAGGGGAGACAGAACGGTCTCCTCTAGTCCAAGAGAGACAAGAGGGCACAGTGGTGCCTTTTGTCTTATTCGATGGTCAAGAGAGGAGAAACCAACCCCAGGGGTGAGGAATATGCTGTGACTCGGGCTTGTCATGGTTTACTCTGAGTGGGACCGACAGGCAGAAAGAGGAAGCACGTCCCCTGGAATCAACCTGCTGCCACGTGCTACCAGCTCAGCGTAGGCAGTGCCAAGTGGAAGGAGTGCGCACGTTAGAGCCAGATGGAATCGGGCTTGTATTCGGGTTCTTCCACTTGATAGGTGTGCGAACCTCTTTGGTTAGTTTCTTAAAAAATAAAAGTGGGAATGATAAAACTGACCTCAGCACTGTTGTGAAGATTCGACAAAACAATGTTTGCAAACAACCTGTTCCAGAGCCTGGCACACAGTCGGTGATCAAACAATGCAGCCAGGTGTAACGTCCACCCACTCGTCTATTGCTGTTGGCAGCGATATCTGAAATCTTACAGGCAAACGCAGACGATTCCTCCACATTGCCAGGGCCCTTTGGAGCACAAGGCCTTTGAGAAATGGTAGGATGATTTGGCGCTATCTGTTATCCTGCTATAATTTTTGTGTTTGGAAATTCGTTAAGAATGCATTTCGATGAATCCCAAATGCAGGCACCATGAAAAACAATTAGCATTAATAGTGTAAAGGAAGGAGATCAATAAATAGATTCATTTTTAAACTGTAATAATTTATTTGCTTCCTGACTTTTGGGAAATACTGCATCTTCTGGTGTCACGTCGACCATTAAGTAGCCAAACTGCAATGATTTGTGAAAGGAAGCTGCTTCCCAGTTGAAAGATCCTGCTGTCGAGTCCGAAACCCCAGCCACCAGCCAGCAACAGCAGACAGGAAGGAAGCAGCCCTGTCTGGGAGACCGTGTAACTCGCCAAGCGCTCACCAGGCATTTCTCATGCTTAGGCGCTGCCTGAATGCAACACGAGAGGTGGTAAAAATTAACGAGACCAGTGCACCAAAGACGGGGAGGAGAAATCTGGCTTTCCTTGGATAATGAACAGGGAGGGGGAAGAACTATTGGGAGCTGAGCTGGCGAGGCTCTAAGATGCCACATGCTCCGCTCCATGCCCAGCCTGGAGCAGGAAGGCCCAGGAGAGAGTGTCTGGGTGAAAACGTAGGAGGTGATCATAGATTACAAAGATTGTAGACTGTAAAGGAGGAAGGAGGAGGAAGGGAAGGGCCAGATGAATGAGAGAGCCATGGCCACCACAGAGGGGAAGAAGGCGAGAACCGCGTGCCCCCTCACCTGTCACTCACGGGGGCCAGAGGGGTGGAACCACCATCTTTTCTCCCTATGACAAACTGAAAGGCAATGACACCTACGGAAGTGAGGGCTTGCTTAATGCAAAGAGGCAGTGGGGTGGAGAGCGAAACAGCAGCCCTAGTTCTTTTGCAGCCACCTGCAGGAGGCCACATGGGGAGGGAGGGTGCAGAAATGTGCTTCTCTCTGCCTGGCAAGACAGCGGCGCCAGGCCCTGGCTAGGGAGGATGGACAGACAGACTGCGAGGCCCACAATCCCCGAAGGCCATCGGCCAGGCTGCAACTGAGAGCACGGCGGGGGGCCGGCACAGATTACATTTTAAGGCGATAGTCATGGTGACCTTTGGGACCGCAGGGGCTACTGGTCATCCATCTTAGAGCCGCTGACCAGCAGCCTCTGGGCTGTTTTTATGGCCGGCAAACATTGCCCATTGATTGAATTGATTGAAATCTGCATCTGGTGCGTGGGGAAAGGACACTGATCCCAGCCGGGAGCGTGCAGCTCACGCTCTGCTGTTGTCTCTGCCCCTCTCCCCTCCCCTGTCCCCCACCCGCAGCGTGGGGTGGCTGTGGACACAGACACACACATACACACACCCCAAATTCTTTTCCAGCTGATTTCCTGCCGCGGTGCTCGATTTCCTGCCTGAATGTCAAGGGATCCTCAAAGGAAATCAGTTGAGAAAAGCAGAGGTGTGTTCACATTCAGGGGGAGTCCCCACACACTCACACACACACACACACACACACACAGACCTATAGAAATACACAGTCAAGAAATACACAAGTCAATATAAAACCACACCAAACAAACCGTAGCTGGACTAAAAATCATATCTGGTGATTTTGCAATGTGTCACCTTGGCTTAAGCCGAACAGCGGCTCCTGTGTCCTTTCCCGGCATGGTTAGGCATGTCCCACGTGTGAGACAGGTGGGGCATGGGGAGCCCAGCGTGCTTGTTCTGGAAGGTCCGTGCAGATGCGGCTCCTGCCCAGCCCAGGCACTCCCCCCACCTCCTTGGGGTTATATTTGGGTTGTATTATGTGTCCCCACCTCCCCCAGGACTCCTTCCTTCTGCTGCACCAAGCCGTGGCCAGGTGCGAGTGCAGCTCTGCGCCAGGGACACCCCCTCCTGCAGGAAGGCCTCCTGGCAGCAAGGTTGGGGGCCTGGAGAGGGACAGGCCGGGCAGACGCCACCACCTCACTCTGGTCCCAACGCTGGCCGTGGGACGTCAGGCCCATGACCGGACTTGGAAGAAACAAGCTTGCCGCTGAGGTCAAATCCTTGCAATGGGCTCTTCCTTCTACGCCACCCCCAGGGGTCCTGCTTCCCTGATGGAACCCGCAGAACGATGAACGACGTATCATAAAGGGAAGAAGTTTAAACAAGGACGCCAGCCATCGCGTTCCACAGACACAGCAGCCTCACTGACCTTGTGGCACTCGGCTGGGAAACGCAGGTTCCAGCTATGCCAGGCTGAAGTTCGTAACCCCAGGCCTCCCTGGGCAGATGGGCTGCATCTCTGCCCATCTGTCCCGTCCACTGGGCCATTGTAGTGTCCCCTCCCCTCCCAAGCACAGGAATGAGTCGCCTCTGGGATGTCCCTGCTTCTGAGGCTTAGGGAAGGCTCGCTCTGGGAGCAGGGCAGGGCGTCCTGGCGGTGGCACCTGTCTCCTCACTGGCAGCCCACGAGGGGAGGAGGGGGGATAGAAGGGACTGAGCCTTTGGGGAGAAGCTAGGAGTCTGCAGGCCTGTAAAGCGTAGCATGTTCCCTCTCTCCTCCCCTCCTCTCTGTCCCTGACTTTGTCACCTGCTGGGTAGGGAGGAAGGGGGATTGGCCTTGTCCACATCTGCGTTCCCAGGGGAGTCAGTGGCACGACTTTTAGAAACATACCCTCCCCAGCAGGTCCTTGGTGCCGGCCCAGCTCACAACAGGTCCTGATAAACGTCTGCACGAAAATAAACCCTCCAAAGTGACAGATGAGCAGGTGCTACCAAACCTGCAAGTGACTTTGCTGTAGGAATCCATTATTCCCGAATCAGGAGGAGGCAATCTCTGCTCTCCCTCCCCCTCCCTCCTGCCCCAGCTGTGCCTTGGAGGACAGCGGGATGTGGCCTGGACGCCTGTAACAGGAC